>CALYDF020000633.1:0-32100 GCA_944474145.2 Dicrocoelium dendriticum | reverse complement strand
CTGCTTGCATTCATACTAGCGCTGCTTCGTTCGGTTTCTACGCAACCTCCATTGGCGCACTCCTCTTATACGTAAGAAGTTAGGTACATAACAGAGAACAAAACGGATTCTTCCCTAATCGATTGTACACTACCAAACTACTGTTGGCACGAGATAGGTGAACCACGGCAGCAAATATTCGTGTGGATGTACCTATTATATATGGTGAATTCTGTAGGCTAAGAGACAGGTTGAACCACTGCTTCAGAGATACCTCATTAATGATCACCTACTGAGGTGACTTACAAAATTGACCTTGAACAAGCTTCCTGACATAATGGTATGTGAATACGCGTCAGACCCCATCTAATTTGATTCCGATGCGTGAGCCTTATACTATTTAGTTGGCGCTGGCCATACTGAACTTTAACAAGCGACCAAAGTTCGATAGTTGCGTGCAACAACAATAAGACGATATGATTGGGATTGTGGATTTGTGGCTTGTAAATTGTGCGTCCAGAATTTTCTTCATCTTCACATAATTATAAATTGATGGCAGGATTTACGATTCTATTTGTCTTCCACTTTTAAGTTGGGCAACGGAAATCCTCAAAATTGTTCCCTTAAAATGGGTCACTCTTTGCATGTTCACCGGAAACACAGATGCTATCACCAACCCGAAAATTAACCAAAAACGGCATCAGAGTATGGTGCTCTTACAAAATGTTTCAAATCTCTTGGACGCATTTATTTCCAGCCCCTAAATATTTCGCTCTATGAAAACATTGCTGTGAAAAATATGAGTTTCAGATTTGGCAGAGGCATGATTTCACCTTCCATGGTCCAAACACGTCAAAGAGTTGTACCATTTGCTTTTCGCACAGGGACTGATTTTGCCAAGAGATTTTGCTGAATGCCATCACAATTTGCTTGTTTACCTAGTAGTTGATTAACGGATGTTTATCTTCTATAATCATGCTTGGTATCAGCTGTTAACTTCCCGCCGTAACATGAACCTTTGGTGCGAAAATCAACGACTGGATTAAAGTACGGTTGCTTGCAGGATCGATAAAATCTTGTCTACTTATGCGTTTGGCTCACCTTGCCTCTCCTACTATATTAATTTCTTAGCCAGGATGTTGGCTGAGTTTAGTTTTTCAAGTGCGGTGGTCGTATTGTATCGCATTAAATAACAAAAATGATACATACGAACGACAAGAAATCGAGACACACAACTCCACGCAATATTTTTCTCGAAAAACTAAAGTCTTTATAATCTTCTAGCAAGCAAGGAGCCCTTGAGTACAAGCAGGTAGAGAAATATTTCACTGGCAAAATTATTGTTAAGTTCTGGTCATTACTTAGACTTGTTTCTCGTTTATCTCCGGTATACCGATCCAAACTCACATGCAGATATGTTAAGCGTCTAATCTTGGATGCCTAATTAAACATTGAATTTGATTATTAAACTGAATGTTCCAAGTTTTACAAAAGGTAGTAGTATGGTATGAGCCATTGCGGGGGAATGAAACACTCGATCCACCGACTGATATTGCAGATTGGCTGAAAACCTACTCATATACTGTGAGCAGGACGCTCAATGTTTATTGAGCAATCAACCTGACATTTTCGAATGAAAATTTGCGACAGATGAAAATGAAGCAAATAAAATGGTAAACTGTCTACACGATGCAGGTGAATTAAAATACACTTACTCTCTGAAAAAGAGAAAACAATACTTGTCGACACATTTGAAATAACTGGATCTGTGTACACCAACGTCATCGTATTGTTATTGGAGACAATGCCATTTTGAGAAATGCTGGAATATTGTGAAAACTCTGACAGGATAGTACCTCCACAGGTAATTCCGTCTAACACACGCAATCGAGATCTGGATGAAGGCAACTGTGGAGAATGATATGGTGATTGTTCTATAGAGAGCGGTCAAACAATGTCATTTAATGCAAGTCACCTAAATAAGTTCCAACACTGGACTCATCATTAGATGCAACTTCTGTAAAGGTGTGCAAACATTGTGACAGACATAACTTGTTCAATTTGGGGCCAAACATTAACTTGCAGACCGTATAATTTTGTTCTGACCTTAACTGGGCTTCTTCACCTCCTTTTGTCTCAGGTCTTCGGAGTTATGTTCAATCGATACGGATGGCCAAGCTCTATTCAATGGGAGCTAAATTTTTGTTTAGGTACAAGGACACGCAGCAAGCCTACGACGTCTTCGGCAATTCATTCCTTTAGACGCGCGTGTGTAACCTTCCTTTTTTGAGTTCCCCCAGTGAGGTAGTGATCCCCTTTTGACAGAGTTCTTACAAAATTACTAGACGATGTATCAAATACAAATGTGCAACATCACATAGCGTAGTTGCTGGTTGTTTTGTCCCCTTGCATCTAACACTGCGATAATTAATCCGTGTTTCTGCATAGGTTCGTGTGATTTGATGCGCCGGTGCTAAAAGTGACGCATAAATAACAAACCCGCCGGAACAAGGGTAATCACAGCTGTCTGGGGTAAACATTAACATGGTAAAAATTGGTTTAACCAGAGTGCATACGAGCCTTGGCCAATGGTCAGGAGAACTTTGTTGCCCGGTAAACATGTGTAAAACAAGCCTAAGTTCAAAAGAGATAATCATGGGATCACGTGGGCGCAAGCTGCAAATTCCTAGTATGTAACAATCGTAAAATTATGCGGATAGATCAGCGTACTGATAACTCTTTAGTAGTCCTGTGATGTACATTTAGACAGACTTATGTTTAAGATTGCTCAAAACCTTATAACGGAGGTGCTTCATCAGCCGAGCAAAAGGAACATGCTATGGTGGGGGAATGAAACTCGCTGAACTCGATTTACGGAGTAGTGTATTAGGTATCCTTAATCATAAAGTGGAAAAATAGAGAAATACACAAGCTTGAATACCACACAGCCTGACGAAAAACGGACCACACTAGGAAAAAGCAGCCATGACTGCAGGAATGTTGAACGTTCTTCAAGGTTTTAGGAAATGTTGCATGGCAATAATAGTAGCATGTTACTTGGAGTAACACGTCCTTTATTCGAAAGGCAACAAAAATTAACCACTGGAGATAAGACAAATAACACTGCTGCACAAAAACAGTCTTGCGTACGAATTCACCTCTTTCCACAATACACAGCGCACAACAAATATACATAAAAGTCGTTACTGCGCAACTGAAAGCGGTACATGTGATATCTCCAGACTTCTCAGAACCTATTAGCAAGTTTTTAAATGGAGGACAATCCGAGGAGCGAAAAAATTGGTTTATGATTGGCTGCCAGCGCGTAATAGCCCTCCTCCTAAATAGTCAAACGAAACTTTCGCGAAATCCATCACTTACGCAAGTAGTGGAATCTCTGTTAATGCCAGCAACATTGATCGACACATGCAACCTGAATGATATTCTATTATCAAGTCTCAATTTAGTGAAAGTTTCTGTTAGTCCTCGCATTTTTTCAAGCAAACCATAGTCGGAAAGCCAGAGGATTAACTTGATCCGCGTGCGCCACATAAAAATAAGACCAAGGTGAAGAAGATGAAGAAGCTTAAAATAGTTCATGGTGTACCAGAGTTGAAGCACCCCGACAATGGGAAACTCAACACATGAGAGTGAATAATGGAAGCACATCACAAAGTTCCTTGTCATGCAAAACCTTGTGGTCCCCTACGTCAACCATCTAGTTGCCTTCAAACACTAACCAGGCAGAGGTCCAAAATTTTGGGAGTTACCTGGGCTATGCCCGAGGGAGTAGCATTAGTGTTACAAAAGTGGCACAACAACAGCAGATGTGGACCACCAGATTACGGTTAAATTCATTTTTTAAACCAGCAACGACCTTACCCTCTGAGGAGGCAGATTCGCTTTTTCCTACGTCAGATCAGCCAACCGGGCATGCAACGGTTCCCGTATTGCGCCGGTCATTGTGAAATCCGTTCTTACTATGTCAGTAATTATAATGTTGCTACGTCAACGCGCCAAGGCACTACTTGAAGCTTCCAAAACTACGCCACTGACTTGAATCAAATTATTGGTTAGTCATAGAAAGTCATGTGATGTGGCTTTCAAATGCCGAATTAGATACGGTAATTAAACTCACTCTTTTGGAATGCTCAGCAATCTCTCAGTGTCTGCTACCCAGCGTAGCTAAAAGTGAGGTCTATATCAAAAGCTTCATTTTTATTTCCGACGCAGTATTTTGCCGGCTGCAGCTAGGAGGTAGAAACGATTTATTTTAGAAGATGACGAGTCTACATTACCCAGAACATTTGCGCACAGAGTGATGAATTCCGTCACACGCTGTCTAACATTCCGCTATCAAAAATTACCCTTATTTTCTTATATCTGTGCAACTTCAAAGTATAATCAGTATTATTGACATCCCCTAGGGAGTCATCAGTCAAATCATACCCGTCGAATTGATTACTACTGAAATTTTGCATAATGACGTGCATCAACCAACCAGATACCGCGGTTCAAATAAACTAACAGAGTTGGACATAATTATGACTAATGCACAGTTGTTTGAGGAGTCAGTCACATGCGACCTTCGACCTGGTAGTAGCGACCTGTTCTGTTATAAAGTAGGCCCATTTGAATTATGCAATCTGGTTAATGATCAACGCACAAGCTCCAAACAAAATCCGCTAAGTGCCAACTGCTGAACGTTCGCCGCCGCTGCATCGACACGTATCTACTGAGAAACATATCATAAAAGCAATATGCAGTACGAGTGACTTAGACGTCATTGCACAAGAATGACGTAGAAATTAGCTCCAATCTTCAAAAGCAGGCGATCTAGAAAACGTGACAGTTGTGGAGTACATTCCGCATAACTGTCCTGCGACTGGTTTCCTTGATGCATAACTAGTGTATTCGTCTACCTCTTTGAATGTACAGATTATGTTTGACGGTAACGGCTAAACAATACACTCGGGGCTTGAAGCAGCATCAAAGACTAGCCACCAAGGACAAAAGTAGGTTATCCATTATCTCTTACAAACTACGCCTCGTTTAAGTTGCTGTTTTCTCCACAAAATGATTAAGACTTCGTGGTGACCGCATTCCAACACAAATAGAGTAACTGAGAGCAATCATCCACGTACTTGAATGCTGTCCATAACCCCTTTAAATAATTCCAAGGCCACCCATGAGGCAGTTAACGAAAAACTCCATATTGGCTCAGAGAACATATTTACACTCTCGTTGTACCGGTCTTCACCCATGTTGTTAACACAAAAATATCGCCACCTTCGGGAATACTATACTTTTAACTAGATGGTAAACCTTCCACCATAATGTGCAAGGTCTAGACAGTTGATACTTTTATTTCCACGCTGAAACGCTGATTTTCATTTGTATATGTAGTTATCATCCTGTGTTTTATACGGTTGATTTTCCCAACATGCATTACTGAACAATTAAATGGACTCATGGGATCATAACTGAAATTTTGTCTGTGTTAACGGTCGTAGTAACGTCATAGCTAGGTCGCCGTCTTTTTATAGATGAAAAGGCAGTTGCAGTTACACGTGAGTTCATGAGCTCGCAGGTCTGATATTTTTCCACCGGTAACTGAATAGAGGTTTAACTGTTTAAATGCCACATATCCAACGAAACCAACTCACACTTAGAGTCTTTAAAATGAGCTGCACTTTTCTTCCTGGTGTTACCGTGATTCGCCAAACACAAACTTCTGGATATGCTGATGGATGCCAGAACGAGAAAATAAAATTTGGCCTTCTGAACTCTTCTCCGCAGGGAACTGCAACAGTAAACGTAATGTTAAGCGTTGTTACTATTGCACCCTCGTACGTTTCAAGACTAGTATGAGGCACAATATGCGAACGAATTTACGTAAGGAAGTGTTGATTTCCAACAGTTATTGCTAACAGATTCTTTTAAAAATTTATAAATGTATTCAAACCTTACTTTCACGATCGTGAATTCAAATCGGTGGTAGGAACAGTATGCAACTTTGCGTAATCCTCAACGGAGTTAACTAATCACTAACAGGAAGATTGAAGCCAATTTGATCAATCACGACCGCTGAGTCGACAAGTGGCAGTTGCACAGGTAATCCAAAGGAAAAATTAAACCTAATTTCATTAACTAAAGGATACAAGGTGTCTCATGTTCACAGGCTAACATGGATGACGGGATGGCATTATATTGGTTAATTGGCCGCTTTTGATGATTGGGTTGAACAGATAAAGCTCACGCTCTGGTTAGTATTACCCTTGGTGTAGCCAAGTGTGAAGAATCTACACGAACGTGTTCAAGCTGAGATGATAGCATAATGATGATGTTAGAAAGATAGTATGATAGAATAGATGATAGATAAATTTCACGGTTTAACAAATCACATTGGAAGTAGCTAAAGCGTACAAGATATGCAGAGTAAATCGCAAACCGGATTATCACTTATATGCAACCTGAGGTTATCACAGAAAACACTGACGTATACACTAGGTTTGTTGTTGGCGTACTGATGAAAATTTTGGGGGAGATCTGACTCTAGATTTGCCCGATTATACTCGCAAATTAGACTGCGATTGAGGACATGGAATATAGTGTTCTAAGATGAAATAGTATGGGGAGCTTTTGGTCTAGTGGCGCTATGGAACCGAATGAAGATAATGGTACCTCAACAATCGCCATCAACTATGATCGGATAGGGAGTTAACGTTGCTTTGTAAAGCCCGTTGCACAGTGCATTTTTTACTTGGGTTAACTAACCATGAGGTAGCGGAGTTGATGCATCTGTGGAAAAAAGAAGAATGTTTCAGTAATTCCATTGTGAATGTATTTAGCTAAAATGCAGTAATTGCATCTCAATCACGGACAATTGAAGTGCCGTCTAACGTAAAAAATATCATCGGACTTTTCTTGCAAGCGTTGCTGGTTTGGTGCCCTTATAGGGTCATAAACAGAAAACCGGAATAGTCATGACTGAGCCTCTATAGTGTAGGAGTCATCTAACTTATCCCGGCACAGGTAGTCTTAATCCCCATTTGAAAGGCAGAAGCTCTATTCCCAACATCGCCCTGAACTAAATTAACCTAAACGCAAAGTGGTTGCTGTCTGCTCAGTGAACAGGATACAATCAGCTTTACGTTTCTGCTTTTGACAAAAGATAAGATAAAATTAATTCTTATAGAATGGTCCATGTGGTCCTTGATTCTATTGGCTAAGCGATGGTGTAATGCATGAAGTTTGACAGAAAGAAACAGTTGATCGTCGTTTCTGTATGTTACAGTATGTGTCAGTTAATTATATATTTGAGCGATTCCATTTAAAATATGGAAACTGCATCTGCTGTGTCCCATAACATTTATCCATCGATATTATGCTGATTTCCAAGTGCGTTAATAAGAGTTTGATATGTTATCTAGTAGAAACGGTATTTCAAACGCGTTCAGCAAGTTGGGTAACGCGCAGTTATAATGTCACCTGTAAGATAAAATGTTCGGTTTACTCAAAGAATTAATTTGTCACCGGGCTCGCTAACTACATGGTGCCTGCTACGTCATCGAATGAAATTCATCGAAATATTCATGCAGTTCTATCAAACGCGTTTAGCAACCTCCCATACAAATATTTAGCTAAAATAAAAGCGCTTCGGCCATAGTCAGGTAGATTTGCTAAAACTGCTTGTCAAGTATGCTGACAGCAATGTGGCATAATGAGAAAACCATTTATTTTGGATAAGTTGTATTCAATTTTATTTGTAAAGCTGTAAACAAAATAACTTACTCATTCCAGAAACTAAAATAATAGAGAGTTGAACCAGGGAAATGTAAAAGCAGGCTCATTTCGTCATGCACCCATGAAACGCTTGTTTGTTTTCCGATGTTAATCAAACTTTACTGTCTGAGAGTAAATGGCTTTTGTGTATTTTTGTATGTTAACTCTTCACCACATTTTCGAGACACTGAGTTGTGGAGTAAAACTGCAAACGCAACCTCTATTCCTCAGACCAATATTTGCCAAATCAGTGCGATCACTTAAAAACATGATATTCCTTGTCATAAATGGCTTACAAAATTTTCCGTGTTCCGCTTATGGCTCAATAAAGGATAAAATCCTGATCCCTTTCCAAACTTCTGACGCCTGTCCTCATTCATTGAAACCGTTTACTCCGTTCTACCCCATGGTGTCCCAGATGTACACCCAGCAGTCCGTATCTGAAATTATTCTTTATTTTCCGACTAGGTAATGAACATATCATGCTTTGTATCCTTGTCTTTTATTGCAAACATAAATCGATTTTACTTAATTAACTAGTGTCCTACATGAGATGAAGCATTAAGACACACTAATTCCACTACTAGAAATATTGATTAAATTACAATTCATGATTTCACAATTCTCGCTCAACTTCCTGTGGGAGCATCATCAAGCAACGAATAATTCAATTTCCAATCTGCATAATCTCGCTGAGTTCCTTGGTTGGCAAGTTTAGTCAAGTATGTAAACAATTTAAACAACACGAGTGATCAAGTTTCGCAATTTAAATTAACATTGCCGATCTACTAAAAAACAGCGTCAAAGAAACTTTACAAGTTAAAAGAAAAATACGAAGATTTGCCAAAGCAAATTGTCTGCCAATTGGCGCACTAAAGCATTTGCGATCATTAAGATATGTGGCAGAATTGACAAGATGAAATTGTGATGCAACGGACTTCGAAAATACACAACATCAGTTAACCACTGCTTGTACAAATAGATACCGTACAACCAAATAGCAATATGCAGGTGGTGACTGGGGTTGTTTTGAATCCTTGTGGCATAGCTGAGACATATCGGAAATCTTTAGTAACGATGAATTCTACGGTGTTTTCTTTGTTATTTCTAGCATTGTAAGAATATTTGCTGAGCTAAAAAGTAGGTTAGAGTACTTGCGAGGAATCCGTGTAAAAAGGACAGGATACTTGTAACCTGAGAGATAGCACAGGCATATTAACAAACCTTGGAATTATTTAAATTTGGGCTAGCGAGTATATGGAGACCAGAATCAAATGTAAAGCGTGAAAACGGCTGGTGAACAAAAATGCCTTAATCCCTGTAGACCAAATGGGAAATTGTATTGAGCAACGCACAGTCCACCAGCAAGGAAAAAGGAGTACGTACCATCAAAATGATTGAAAAAATAAAGGAAGGGAGACATGGAGCATGCCAATCTCATGAAATAAACGAACCCTCTTTGGATACCGAAAGCGATTTCAATTAATTTGCTCTACCATTTGGACGACATTATCTGCAGATTTACTTCCGATGAAACTGCTGATTTCGGCTTGACATCCAGCTTAGGGCCTAAATAGAAAAGTGATAGTGCAGCCCTTTGGAATACGCCCTAATCGGTCGGGAGTACGGATGACCTTTTGCCGCACAATTGCGTGATTGCTGTGCGATTTGTGAAATAGTCGCGCATTTCGGTACGTAACCACAGAGGAACAACAATTCCGAGCAAATTGACTACTAGTACGAGTCTGTCAATGCACATATATTTCTTTCGGCGATGGTATTTTTTACAAACACATGTACATAGAAATGCACAAGACATAAAACGGCATACAATATATAGCATGCTGATTTGCGGGCACACCGTTTGGAATTGTCAGTATAATCGCTTATGTAAATGGGGAGTTAATTGTTTTTAGACATTTTCAAAAGTACAGAGTTGCACGTCATTGAACGATAGTTCTGAAATTCTATCCTACAGGCTCTTGGTATATTGGCTGCTTTCTGGATCAAGGGAAGGCGCCGGATATCAACTATTTGTAAAAGATCACTGGCGGAAGTGACTTTGATGCCTACATACATTCTCCTAGAGCACTTGGCATCAAGACATTGAGGTCATTATCCTTGTTTGCTCTAGACTTGTATGTTCACTGCAAACATGGTGTTGTCAGATAAGTTCGGAGGAGCAGTGATGGGTTTTTGTAAATCCACTGTACTGAATGGGCTACAAGCATTTTCATGGATAGTTTCCAGAAGAGCCTACACATATAAAGGTTAATGCGATTACCCAAAATGGTTTTAATGCACACGCATTTTAACATTCCAAGCTAAACTTTTATGGTAACAAACAGACAGGAGACACTGCCAGTTATTTTACATTCATAAGGAGACGCATATTTATCACACTGTTGTTGATGCAGTGGTGATTAAAATTTGTTAATCCACAGGTAGGTTGTCTCCATTGGGTTACATAGTTTGGAGCAGAAATTATTCTAGTTGTTAAGATTTTCGCATTTTATTGACAAGACCTCATTTTTGGAAATTGAGTATTCGGTTGAATAAAGCAACTATAATACTTCAGATCTTAAAAGTTCTATATGGCATTTGTCATCTGAATAAACTTTGTCTTACATAAACTTTCGAACACCTTTTTACAGGTACTGGTTCTAAGTACAGACGTGGTCTATTTTTGTATAGAAAACTAGCTGCATTTGTCGGCTAATCCCTTGACCCATTTAGGAAGATAGGGGCCTCTTTCGAAAAGGCTCTTTAAAGAGCACATTTACAAGCAGGTGTATTCAACTGTGCTAAAGAAATCGGTATTCAGTTTATAAAAGTGTGGTTAGAACCAAGCTGATCTAATCAATAAATACTAAAATCTATTCCCTCAAGGCAAGTCACAAGAGAGTAAGTATAACATTCTCGTTTGCTTTAAGCGTAAAATAAGAAGGAATTCCTAATATGCAATGGTACAAGCGTCGGCCGTTGTCCGGGTGGTTTGCGCCATGAAAGGTTGATGTAATATCCCATGCGAGAAATATGAAAGCCAGCTGTTTTATCTGGACGTATTATCATGCGCTCGCAGAGGAAAACAGTGTGACAATAAATGGCTAAACATTATCATATACATTTTTAAACAATGTATATCATTTCAATACATTTATTCCTCGCCCAAAAGCTATTAGCTTTTAGTGGAAAACCTAATTTCATTAAGCGCTCATAAAGGATGGATAAACCAAAGTGAAAAATTTCCATGCCCTCGATGGTTCCAGTTGTACACACGTTGCACCAAAGTGTTGGAAGTGGTTCTTCCCTGCAAACGCATGACGGAAGAAGCACTCGAGATGTGTCGTAAGCAAAGAAACCCTTGAAGGAGTTCAAAACCACAAAACTGTCGAATGAGGTAGAGTAAAATCAATGAAGCTTATCAAGCAAGGCAAAAAACCACATATTTGAGTCGTAAAACTGCGGTTCACGAGAGGCTACCACAGAAGCAGTCATTTGTGGAATGATCACTTCAACCGGAACTACATCACATGAATTTTCTATCAGCCAAAATGTAGAAGCTCAATGTCCAATCTTAGTAGTTCATCCAAAATACGATTACTTAATGATCGCACCATGGTCGGCTTGCATACTCACCGCACACTTATGCCTCCAAACACGAGGGTGACATTGAAAACACTACCCTGTTTTACACAAGGCACAAGGCCTTCTTAGCAAGTTTTCTGTGTTTCATTGTCGCAATGTTTCCATGACCTGGGACACGATCTCGCTGCGAACTAATGTGCATGGACAACACGAATAGGCTTTAGACAATATTTCGTTCCATACCACGGTCACGCCAACACAGCCTCGGAAGATAGTCAGAAAAGATTGTCACACGTCTCTTCGTCTCCATAATGCAACCAGTGCTTTAGTACGGCGCACCAGCATACTGTCCCATCACGCGGGTGGAGGCAGAAGGCATTGAGCGGATACAGCCGTTTGCTCGTGGCATTTATCTTTAATTTATTAAGTTTTCCATGCGAAGATCGGGGCAACAAACTACGATTTCACACTCTATCGTACGGTCGATTGCCGGCTGACCACACGATAACAAATCGCCTACCACATCTCGGTGATTACCCCAAGTTGAGACCGGCGCGGCACATACACCCGCAACTCATCACACGAGGACAAGAATATAAGATACTAGTTTCGGACTTGAAGCGGGTCATCTACATCCAATGATTCGAGAAGAGTCTTGAATGTATGCTTCAAATTACCGCACCTTGTAGCTGAGGCAAATGCGGTGTCGAAGTACTATAATGGTCTGGACAAAATTTTGCCGATATAAAATATATTGGGCGCAATGTACCCCAACGAATATTTGTACCTGAGTGAAATCGGATGTACTTGCAGAGTTATAGCTCTGCTTGTTGCTTCAAACAATAATCGGTAACGGGAATCTGGCTAGGCGAAGAAATGTGGGATGCGGCGTTTTTATAACCATGCAGGTCTGTCCTGGATAATGATTGAGCAAGTAGGGGAGCGGTATCCTTTCGTACCAGCAGAGTGATATGCGTTTCGAACTGGTTAACAAAAAGAGACTCATGCTGTAAACTGGATTTGGTGCCGCTTGCAACTCAAAAGTGGCGGCTTTTATTTGCTGGCTAGTGTAGAACGCCGCTTCACATTTCAACTGTTGCTATGGACACTTGTTTAATTAATGCTCTGCAGACGAATTAATCACAGCCGTACGGTCAAATTCTCAGTGTCGGAGACTACAAATTGCATGTTGTGGCGGTTCCAGCCAACTTCATTGAGCATTTTAATCCCTAATTGCAATAACTAACCTCTGGTCCACAACTTTATAATCACAATATCTCATTTGCGGGATTCGGAACAGGAAACAAACCTGCCCTCCATGACCTTTTGTTTAACAGTGATGAATGTATGATCGAATAAATAACACGGAGCAGACCGCCGGGACGTAGCGACATTGCGCCAGTGCTTTTCCAATACGTCGGAGAAACTGTTACCTAAGTTCATGACTGCGGCCTTCACCGTGACAACATTATCAGGTGGAAATATCTGCTCCCAGTAATGCTTATCCGTCACCATAAATATTTGGCCATAGAGCTATCCTTGGTACGCGTAAAAGGAAGGAGATGTCATACACGAAGGCAGCTAGGCACGCAGTTTGATCAGCGTATTGGTTTCATTGGAATAGCAGGAAGAGCTGTAACTTATAAGTAGCAATATTGCATATCTAGTCTCAATCAGTCAGACAATACACACAAGGAAATGAATCGTGTGCTTAATTCCTACGTTCGGGAATCATCAGCCTTGAGCATTCCATCGCAACAGGTTTTAACCGCAGTAATTAATCAGTAGAATGAAAATATGTAAAATATTAATATACATCAAAGCAACTAAGTCACGCAGTTGGGCTTGCTTAGGCGGCAGTGCAAATGTCCATACGTTTTTGCAACAGGGTCATTCATTGAATAATATTCAACACGTGACATGCCTCATCGTCGGGGCTGGTGTGTATATTTGGCGGAAAGCTGCTCGCGTTTGCTAGATGGGGGCACTAAGTGCAGTCTCGGGTGATTGCAGCTGGAGAATCTGTTTCTGACGAGGATAACCTGAAGAGGCTCAGTTCGGCAGAGAGGCTGTTTAAGGAGCAGGTATCTATTTTTGACACATTACAAGCAAAAGTTGACGTGCTACATTCCTATCTCGAACATTATGTTATGGGTAGTCAGAGAAATGTGTCATTTGCAATCGAAAAGAACCGTTAATATTGCAGGTTAATACAATACTGTCTTGGACAGAATGAGAGTTCAGGACATACTTTCCATTTCGGTATATCAAAGCCAGTTGGCAAAAAAGTATCCAGAGGTTTGGTAGTTAGAGGAGTTTACGTTTGCTGCAAAAACGGAACTCGCAAGGCCTATTTTTGTAGAGTATAATAATCCGTTTTATCGGAACCTACTTCTCAACCGAACGGGCCTATTGTCTAACCGAACAAATGGAATATCAAGTGGTCCCGATACTTTCGTTTGCTGAAAAAAGACCAGCTAAATATTAACTTTTAAAAGTACTCACTTTGGTTATCTTTTGTCAGCTAATAGCTACCTCGGTCAAAGAACCCCTGTTGCATTTGCTCTAACGGAAATTGCGATAAATGGAACTCGTGATCAACTCCCCCTAACGGATGTTGTTACGTGCTCTTATATCTCCTCTTCAGAGAGCATAACTAATTCAAGGCTTAATATTCAGGAGTTGCTACATAAATCCCGCTCTTCCATTACTCCAATTTTGCGTCAGTGATGAATTTTTTCCCTGCAGAAATTCAGGTTGCAATTGATCGATCGAGCTGGACTGGATCGACCGTTATTTCGGTAACGGCTACTTGATCTCTAGTAGCCAGCATTCGTTCTGAAGCCGAGATTAAAGGCATACTTTCTGACAACTCTTCCAGGTGCGCAAAATCACCACAACTGCAACTACCAGACCTGTGTTCAATACTGCCAAGTTTGCTCGCAGTAGATTGAAAAAACGAGTTATGACCTGGGGTCGACGAAGCAAATAGAGCAGGTAACATCAGTGCTATCTTGTCTCTGAAGACCCAGGTATAATTCTCGGTCAGACCTACTGAAAGTGTGGCAAAAGTGGTGCCCCTTCGGGTTCTACTCCCCAGGTGAACTTTAAAATTGCATGTGACAGCGAAGAACAACTGCAGCAAGCTCTGCGGCTTACTGTTTGTGTTTATCACAGCCCATCCAAAAACAAGTAAATGACAAGGAACTTAGTTATCTATTAAAAGGAGCTTCGCCTTCTGCGCCAGCTATTTTGGTTTTAGGCGACTTGAACCCACCACATGCCGACTGGGAGCATACTCTCAATTGGGCGAACTCCTTGGAAGATAAATTAGTTCAGTGGGTACAGGAAAACGCCCTTGTGTAGCACGTCATTTTTCCAACAAGAAGTCGTTCAAGTTCAAGTTCAAGTTTAGTTGGGACCGGAACGATAGGATAATCCCGTGATTGTTCCTTCTTTTGCGTATCGTTGGATCGGGAATTGACAGGTCTGCTTGAGATGTTGAAAAGCCTAAAACAAAGACCGCATCACACCCTGTCCAACCAATTACTGCCCACATTTTCCTGCCCAGCAGTCCCTGCCGGGCCGGTTTATGTGAAGTAAAAGAGTGAAGGGTAAGTTAAGAAAAGAAAAGGAGGAATGTCAGCTAAATAATTATAATACCAAGGTGAGAAGAAAAATTACAAAAGAACGAAGGGAAAGTTGAAGATACAAGTCGGTTAGGAGAAGGGGATGGTTTGGTACTGCCACCCAAGAGCATCTAATTGACGCTCGAAACCCTATACCGTAGACTCCCTAACCACGTGCGCTGGAAGCGAGTTCCAACATTCAATAACTTGACGAGACAAGCGAGTTTCCGTCCTTACCCGGTCAGAACGCTGTTTGTGCAGCTTCAACGGGTGACCTCGGAGACTAGGCAGCTTGGCGGGACTAAATAGCCAGGATAAATCTGGACCGAGCTTACCCGTTAAGATACGGTAAGTGAGAATCAAGTCTCCTCTAATTCTGCGGTAGTGCATTGAGTACATACCCAAGCTAAGCAAACGTTCGGGATACGTTTGCCCCCGTAATCCTTGCACTAACCTTGTACCCACTCGCAAAACCCTCTCCAGTTCCCTTTTTGCCCCTTACAAGACAAGGTGGACAAGCCTGGATACAGTACTCTAAGTGAGGTCGCACGAAAGCTGAGAACAGCTTCACAAAGATATTGGCCGTTAGGACACCGAAGGAGCGGCGAATAAACCACATCATACGGAACCCTACAACAAGCAGCCTTCCTCCAATTTTCCCCAGAGTGAAGCGAAGGAGGTATGGGTGATACCTAGATCAACCTGCTGAAAGACAACAGGGAGTTCACATCCACCAACTACATAGCGAGTGGGGGGACTAGCACCTCCACTGCGGAGGACAGAACATTTCGCCTGATTATGGGCATCAACCATAAGGTTGACCAATCCCAGAGCCTATCCAAGCACTCTGAAGTGCCTCAGAGCCACCCGGGATATCCACAATATTCCAGAGCTTGAGGTCCTCAGGAAACATTAGTGACGGTACTCCAAGCTCCTCGGGTAGGTCATTGACATAAATTGCTAAAAGCAACGGCCCTAGAACCGAGCCCTGCGGAACGCCACTAAGAACAGCTTGTCTAAGCGAAAAGGCTACGCCCCACGCGTACACACTGTTCTCTGCCCTCTAGGAAAGCAGAACCCATTTAAGGGCGGCTCCAGATATCCCATACGATCTCAACTTCAATGAGAGTCGCTGATGTGGGACAGTATCAAAGGCTTTCGAGAAGTCAACGAAAAGCACGTCGATGGCGTGGCCGTTGTCTACTGCCTCAGCCCAGCTTTCACGAGCTACAAGCAAATATGTCAGACATGAAAATCCCTTACGGAATCCGTGCTGGGCCGCACTGAGAAGGTTAAACTTAATCAGGTGATTCTCCACCGAATCCCTGACCAATTTTTCAAACAACTTAAACTACTACGCTTTGTTAAGCTGACAGGCCGATAGTTCGCGGGCAGAACTCTGTCCCCGCCTTAAAAATCGGACAGATGATTGCCTTCCTCCATTCAGAAGGTAAGGCACAGCTGTCGAGTGATATTGTAAACATGCATGTCAGAGGGCCACTTAAGCTCAGCGGCCAATTCATGCAGCAGCTTCGGATGAATTGAATCAGGGCCAGAAGGTTTGGAAGGATTTAGCCCTTGCAATAGCCTGAAGACTTGTGTCTCCGTTACGCTGCTTTCACTTAGACAAGAATCCTCTGGAACTTTAGTGACCAGCTCAACTTGAGGTAGAGAGGCCTCATGAGAAAAGACACCAGTATACTGTACGCTAAGTATACAGGCATGCCTTCAACTCTGCTAGCGACAAATACTCACCACGGGAAATAAGACACCTAAACTTTGTCACGCAGTTCACTGCTGACATACGTCTTGTCTCAGGTGTCGACAATCCCGTCGCCGACGCTCTCTCACGCATCAACCTCACTCTGCAGTCTTTGCCTACCGTCGACCTTGCCGCAATGGCATCGGCTAAGGCTCAAGACGAAGACATACAGCGCACTCTGCAGTCCACTTCGCTGCATGTGCAACCTGTTCCTCTCCAAACCACGGAAGGAACCATCCTCTTTTACACGTCTACAGGTTGTCCTAGACCGCACGTGCCCGCCTCCTTCAGACGCACAGTCTTTGACGCACTGCACTCACTATCACACCCTGGTATCCGTGCATCTTTGAAACTGGTCACGGAACGTTTCGTTTGGCCACGCGTAGACAAAGATGTTCGTACCTGGGCTCGCGCCTGCCTTCAATGCCAGCGCTGTAAAGTACATCGTTACATCCGCAATCCTCTTGGTTCATTGCCTGCCCCGTACTCTCGGTTCTCGCATGTACACTTAGACCTGGTAGGTCCTTTGCCTCCTTCACGCGGATTCGTATACATTCTTACATGTGTCGACCGCTTCACCAGATGGCCAGAAGCTATCCCTATAAGAGACTGCACAGCTGAGACTGTTATCCGCGCCTTCTTATATCGATGGGCCTCGCACTACCGATGCCCGTTTACCATCATAACTGACTGAAGAACGCCTTTCGAATGTTCACAATTCGATACGTTCTGAAACTTTCTAGGCTGTCGCCGCATTCATGCCACTGCGTATCACGCAGCAGCCAACGAATTAGTTGAACGCTTCCATTGGCAGATTAAAGCACCTCTCTGCGCCGCGTCCGACCCTATCTGGAGTGAAAATAATTCGCTTGTACTCTTAAGCATTCTCAGCAGCTTCAAGGCTGACTTGCAATGTGTACCAGCAGAGTTGGTTTACTACGCGAAGCCCAAGTTACCAGGAGAATTCTTTTCACCTCCCGCATCGTCGGGTATGCCTCCGCCTAACTTTGCGTCCTCCCTAGCTCCACGCATGCGTTCACTACGCCCGCCCCCGCCACGTGAACAGACTAGAGATGTGCAAATGCACAGAGGACTCTCTACCTGCACCCACGTCTTCATCCTCACCGACGCAGTGCGGCGTCCTCTTCAGCCTCCCTACACCGGAACTTTTAGAGTTCTGCAATGGACTACGAAACATTTTACTTTAGACCAGAATGGTCACCGAACAACGGTGTCCATCGACCGCCTCAAAATGGCTTTCTTTGACGAGCCACTTGCAACCAATCCTGATGATCTCGCACAAGCACCCGCACCTGTGGTGACTTCCCGATCACTGGATAGTTCGGAACCCTCCGTACCCGTTGGCCCGCAAACTACCTCACCGCAACACCAGGCAACCGACCGACGCGGTAGAGAGTTTGAACGTCCGGTTCGTTTTGCAGATTTTGTTAATGTATACTATTTCCATTAACACGCTTTTTTCGTCTTTAATGGTTATCCTGCGTCTCATCCACAAAGGTTTTGCAAAATCGACAAAAAAACCAAAACATTTTGAAAACCTAGAAAGCGTATTTGCTTTTATCATGCACGCCATGCTCCCTCTCCTGCGTCAAGCCACTTCCCCGACCCATGCCCACCCCCTCTGAGTTCTACCTTCCAGAAACTCAACCGCCGGAATTGCCCAGGTAACTCTTGAGTGACTCGCCAACCGGCTCATAGGAACCCCCGAGTGACTCGCCGGTCGTCCCAAAGCCCCATTCCTTACCCAAGGAACAGACAGTCGCCCTCGACCGCACACACCCACGAACGGATTGGTCCCCAAAAGCACGCTGCCTAGGCATTGCCGACGAGGGCGCCGGATTCCTTTGGGACGAGGACGCCCGGCTTTCTCCCTAGGATGACGATTCTTGGATGTCTTCATGAGATGAGAACCGTGAACTGAAGTGCGGGGGAGGGAGTGACAACTCCCAAACGCACCGTCGGGTCTGCAGCAAAGGGTAGGTCCTGTCGGCGTTTTTTCTGGACTAGCCAGTTTTTCTTCAGTCCAACCAGCCCGCCCCGACGGCCCACCGATTATGCACTCCGGTCCACACGATCATCATAAATAATAATTAACAAAAACCTGGACCCAGCGAAATCTCCTACACAACCCACTTTGGAAGCCCTTACTCAAGCCCGCGCAAATATTCGCATCCACCTTCACCTTCCATTTCCCCAACTAACAGCTTCATCGAAGGCTTCCATTCTTCAGCCTTTTAGGGGGAGACTCTAGTAGTGTACCGGAAAACAAGCTCTTTCAGCATTTCGTAACATTGGATGGTACGGTTGTTTTAGCCTTCGAAACGTCCATTTGTTTTACTGACTGCACATCCGTGGACACAAAACGTTTTGATGAGTACCTCGCTGCGCGTTTCTCGCTCTGTCTGATTTGCCTCATATTCTTGTAGCCTGTAAATATACGTTGTGTTCAGTCGCCTCCGACTTCTATACTGTCGTATGTGACACGTGTTACGTGTCATTGCTTACCGACTATTATCCCAGACTCCGCCCAACAGGACTCAGAACTAACTGAAATCAAAGTGGCAACTCATTCTGCGAAGAAAATCATCAACATAAACTGGACATGACAAAACATTCACTACAATTTCCAAGAGGCTCAACCAGCAAGGAAACAAGCCCTTGCTAGTGCAGTTCGTGATCTCAGCTCTAAGTACAGCAGACGTTCTGGCTCTCACTACACATGATGCGGCAAAAAGGATTCGGCCAAAGTTTGCTTACGCTTTTTAAACTGGGACTTCTCTTCACTCCGTCTTCGGAATACCGTCATCCTTACTTCACTAGTACAAACGTGAAAAAAAGCTACCGTCACTGCACGTGCACAGCTTTCCTGGTGTGCATAACAAAAGATCGAAGGCATTAAAACAGAAGCCGTAATGCTGTCTGAACCATTACCTCGACTCTTTCAACGAATTTTATAGAAAACGTAGGTGTCAACCATGTGGAAATAACGAATACTCCCTCAAATGTTCAAGGTTGGAAATCAGGCGGGACCTATGGATTATCGTTTAACCATTCTCGCTCCACTGTTACCCAAATTATGGAAGGTGGAAACGCTGCGGAGTCCTTGGCATAAATAGAGAAATTTAAGATTTAATGGTATCAACACACCATGGTTTTCGTCTAAATCCAGCAAGCCCCCCATGTCTGTGCCTAGCCCGAGCAAGCTGGGCGAAATTAGACAATGTCAGACATGAATTCAAAGTTACATACTTGGACTTCTATAAAGCATTCTACCACCTGGACCACCACAATCTCCCTCACAACATTCGAAACTATGTAGTCGGTGACCCTGTGCTAGGTTTTATGAGCAAGTTCCACATTCAGCGGCGGCTAAATGTGAATGCCTGCAGATTCATATCCGAATCGATTGAAGCCCCGTGTGGTATGATATAATGACCTGTCGTGAAACCACGTTTGTTCTTAGTATTCATTAATTCTCTTGCAAACTATCACAAACAAAGCAACCTTCTTAGGCAGTGAAATAAGAGATAATGCTAATGAATAATTAGTGCCATAAAACCGCGTAAGGTAAGTATGAATGTTACCCCATCAGAGGCATACAAATCAGCTGTTTGGCACAAGTTCCCAAATTGCTTGAATAGAATACATATACACCAGTGTTAATTTTGCTGGTTGCGCAGTCACCACTAAAAGCCTCGAGGTTAACTTGGTACCCAAAGTATTGAAGAAAGCTATGGCTACCGGACCGTATGTTATATCACAAATAGCTACAGAGGAGTGTGCTTAATAACTATGGATAATATTACCACCCGATTCAGTCGGCGTGTTAGAGTCGACATACTATCTAACACGTTGTGACTCATAAAGATAATTTCGATGCCGAAGAAGTTGTATCAAAGATATCATCTAATTGTACGGATGTCGGTGATGTGGAAAATATTCTAGAAACTCGATTTTCCCTATATTTTTATGCGCGTCTAGCAGACCATGTTTACAAACTAGCCTAAGTGCCAAAATACTTCATACTGCATGCCGTGTCGTATATTATGATTTCGGTATCAACTGTATTGTAAAGGAATATAAAGCCATGATTATACAATACCTATTAAATCAGAAGGCTTTCTGGGAGTAAACGGATCAATACTGTTAAACAATTCGGTCAGGATTGGGTTTGCAAGGGATGTCTACATGGTAATTAAAAATTAGTTGACAAACCGTTGCCACTTCAGTCAGCTGAACGGAAAAATGTACACTAAACTGGCCTCCGGTCGTAGCATTCTACGAGACGCGATACTATCCCCCGCACTAGATTTACATATGTAAAACTCCATATTTCTTACAAATTTTGGTAATGCAAGCATGCTGTTCATGTTTTCAAGAAACTTACAGTTAGAAAATCTTGATAAACGAATTCAGCAGAACGACCGGAGCTTGTTTGTTTTATGCTATTTGTTCTGGTCTCTCACTCGAAACATTGCTGCGTTTCGCTAGACAACCTTTATATTTTTCGGTCTGTTAAGTTAGAAGTGGTCTTGAATGTCAATTATTTTCTGGCAGTAAAATATCAACTCATGGCCAGAATGTGAACAGTCAAATATCTGCGGTTCTTACATCCCGAAACGTACTTTTGCTTATTAGACTCTCGGACCCATTTCGCATTTTTAGATGTATACCGCTTTCTGCCTTCAGAATTAGAATGCTTTCGGTTCCTCGCAACTTGATTTTCAAGTACGCAACATATTGCATTCAGTCTCAATAACTTCACTGTTCCTCAATAATAATAACATCAGTATTAATAAATGAGCGCATAAATGCCTTGTACGGTCGTTAAAACTTATTGTCAGACGCAGTATACTTTCTAGTACGACCCGTGTTTATGTGATTAGCAAGGTTCATGTAGACGTCTGGGCTACCTTTTCTCTGAATTTCTAAACTATCCTGTACAACTAATACCTGGAGCTCTGTCAATGGCGCTATCGGTTCCTTGTGCACGCGCTATATTTAGAGGCGTTAGCTTATACTTTTTCTCACCAAAATGCCATCCTGATGTTCCTGTCAAGACTACCTGTTGACTCATTAATGAATGGTAATAATATTTTTGTAGTTTAGACCAACGGTGCTCATGAGGAAATTTTTGCAATTAGTAGGGTGAACAAATATAATGTCTAATTCAAAATGTATAAATGTAGCACTCAATCAATCTTGTGCACATGATGCTGAAATACGATGTGCCAACATGAAGAGCAAAAGCTTGCTTGTGTGCTATGTTTAGCATTCGACTTTACGCACGTTATTTGCTCTAGTTATTAAGTTCCTTTATTTCCCGAACCACAATAATTGTACAAAAGACTAAAATATTTCTACTTTGAGTAGTAAGTGTACTTTGCTTGGATAACAAACCTGAATTGCAATGGATTAAAATGACCGTATAACAATGATTTTAGTATAATTATATTGCACATGCAAACAACCCTGGTTTATTAAGCCCGGAAGAAATTTTATAAACCTTGTAACAAAACAATTTTAAAAGTATCTCCTTCGGTGATATGATACCGTAGTCGAACATTTCGCTTTATTTCGACATTAAAACTTGCTTGCGGCTATTACAACATATTTTATTTTTGCTGGTGTGAAACGTAAAATTAATGCTAATCAACTGGATGTAAATATGCAATGCGGTATCCACGAGCTGTCCTAAGCTTAATGTCGGTTCAGAACGACCCGTTTCAGAAAGTTCATTCATAGAGAAGGTACACACAAATGAGAACGGCATTCAGCTATATTGTCAAAGTATACACCTTCTCATTAATCCAAAGGTGGTTCACTCATGTAAGAGTAACCGCTTAGGTTCTGGAAAGAGCTGCAAACACGAGTTAGACTGTGCGGTATCTGGTGGGTCATTGTTATGTCGCACGGTATTCGACGATAGCAGAAGCTGAATGTTCCGAGAATTTCGTATGTGAGATTACACGTTCCTCTAACGTGCACAAATTGCGCGGCGTAATGACTGCTCCACAGCAGTGATATTGTTCTTTAATTATACCGTTAGGTTAATGTTATGTAATGGAGAGGAAGAAGACCAGCAGCGTAGGTCATCCGACGATTTATGAAGAGGTCTAGGTTTACTAGCATTTTTCTTAACAAACCAGTGCCAATTTCTTGCATGCGATATTTTTCCTGCTGCTAGGATCAATTCGGGTCATAGTGAGCCGGTATACCCCAATTAAGTTAGACCGAAGCGCTGTCAAGAAGTGGACCATTATTTGTCGTAAGGATAATACTTAACATCGGCTCTTATTGCATGTTGATAGCATTGGGTTTTCCGAATTACTTGAGTTTACCAGGTCACACATTTTTAGGTCTAAAACAGATGCCAAATATTCAACAAGGATAGTTTTCTCTTAAATGACAATATAATTTTAATATTCAGCCTAGTTGATGGGCGTTTATTGCAGTTGTTTAGCGCGGTATGAATTCCATAAAAGATGACACGAGAGTGCTTTCAAATTAAAGGAGCACACTATATTGTCCGTATGTCGTGAAAAATGTATTGCTTTAGAACGACAAGTAAAACTGAATATTTTTTGTTTACTGGATCATGTGGAGCTTAGTTCCACCGGGAAATTTTGTTGAAAGGTGCGGCACCTAGAATACCGCAATACCCATGAAGGAATGCAGTAAACGGTTTTTGGAAACAGCAACACTCTCTATTTCACATTCCAGGATGGGGTACTGGTAATGAACTCGGTCTGCATCATTGCTTCTTATTTGAATAAGGTGTCTAAAGTGTAATTGATAAGAAGTTTTCTGTGAGGTTGATTAATGAAAACCACAAAGTAGCTGTGATGCCGATACTACCTAATTAATTAAAAATATCTAGTTGTCCATCTACATTGTGCCTTGGCATGTTGTGGAGATGATGGTCTTAAACACGTAGAAGTTGCAGGCGTTTTGCATACCGTGGATCTACTTTTCATCCATTATTAACTTTGACGTCTAATAGCATTACAGTTGCCTGTCAATAATTCAACAACACTAGATTCACTTTCATATTTGCTACGTATCGACAGTGTATTCATAATCCGTATGTGGACCCGTAGTCCATTATACGTAGGAAAAACGTCAACGTGGGATGGTACGTGTGAAAATGGAATCTGCTCCTAACCGGAGCCAAGTGACAACAAATAGGACCAAACGAACCAATGGGAATCAGAGACCAATCAGCGAATGCACAATAGTCAATTGATTGTGCACGTGTAGTTAGAGGGTATAGCATGGCGTATGGGTTGGGAATATCCGTAACAGTATTTTCATTCGTTTGGTTGTAAAGAGTTTTAGAAAAAACTTTGCAACTATGAAATGCGTTAGTCTCAATAAATCTATAAACCGGTCATAGTTGCCATTCTGCATCAGGGCCTAGTTTTGTAATAAATGGAACATTTGAAAAAGCCGAAAACATTTGGTCTACACTTGTGCTGTGCACTTATTTGCGAACTTAGAAAATACTAAGTCAAATGTTTTCTTGTATATCTAATGAAAGTGACAATTAACAAATCCACCATGTCGTGTTCTAACCACATTATCCTAATTTTTACGTCATTTGCTTCAAACATAATCCTGAAATTTATCAGTGTTTGCCCTTAACTTAGTAGGAATATCACATTCACATGTGTTTTTGTGCGTCTAAAATGTAGCCAATTTGCTCAAGATCTATGGTCTTCAATTCTGATACGACTGCAGTTTGTGATAATTATAATTTCTTGGAGCGTTTGAAAAGTGATGTCGTGGGAGTAATCAATCTGTCAAAACCCTCAAGTCTGAAGTGAAACTGCGGTTTGCTAGCTATTAATATAATCTCTGTAATGCAGCTCTCCTAGGAACATAGCACACACGCACACATTAGTCAGCGAGTTCTTGTGACATTTGGTAGACTCAAATCCCTAAGTGCATGCGCGAAATGCCTTCTGGCCTATGTAAAACATATCTGGACGCTACACGCGAGTCCTCCGATGTCGCTAATAAGCGACATCGGAGGCAATAGCCATCCGGCTCCATAACCCTAATTTATGTACTCAACAGAAGCTTGTATAGGCACTACAATGAACACGACCTCAAGCTTCCTCATATCAAGACTCCACATTTGATCCTTCCACCAATGATGCTAAACCTATTGTCGTCACTTGATCTCATGGACCGATTAATTTACTTCATTGATTCATCTTATTTAAATACCCTGTGTTTGTTTTATTCCTATTTTCTGTGGTGTATTGGCCTGATGCGAAAGACCGAAAACAAACTTGTTCGGCTAAGCGTATTTTGCTTCTGATATCATTTCCGGGATTACTTTTTCAGTTGAATTGTATTTGCTTGAGTATCGCTTTACAATTAACGAATGTTAGCCTACGTTACCCGCATGAATACATGCGGCAAATAAGCAGTCGACAAGGAGCTTAGCTTTAAACGGCAGAAATCATCAATACAGTAAAGAAGTACCTGCTTACATAAGAAACTCGCTGAACTAGTACGGCAGACGGCATCCTCCAAAACGGACGCAGGTTAAAGGGGTTATTTTTGATCATTAAAGTAGTAGACATATTCCGTAGGTCGATATAATAATGGAAGATCTGATAGCAAATCCAGCAACCACTTTAGCAGCATTTGATTGCAAAGCTTCAAGAATATTATCCTAATATTTGCCTAACTGTTGTAGTCCAAAGTAAACGAACGACAAACACTACAAAGTAATTTTGTATTTTTATCACGTTATAACAAATTACGCAAATTATAATCTATCGATAGCCCAGATATACCAAGCAAATTTATGAGAGTAGACAATTCAGCGCCACAGGCACGGTCTTATCAATTGTTAGCACATCTAGCAGCCAAGGGTTCAGTAGATCGACATCTACAGAACCGTCGTACACGTGCCGCAATACATAGCGGATAATTGATGCTTCATAACTTACAATTTAGCACAAGGACATGATAAGTTGAGCCCTGGCGTTGTAACTTTTAACATGTAAAAGTAATAAACCTATGGATAACAAGTTTACAAATACCCTGGTTATACAATATGATAAGCATTCACGCCACTTCGAGTAATCGATATCCACAAATGCATTTTATAAAAGCCATAATGTTGCCAATTACAGCGAGTGCAAGTAAACATGTTAGTACTGTTTCCGCGGCAATATGCAAAAAGTGAGGGAATTTAATGGATTGTCCCATCAGTTATACAAACTGTCCTTAACCATTTTAAGTAATGTTTGCTGCCAATTACAAGTATATATGATGTGAATAAGATACCACGTACCCGCCGAATAATTGCCTTTGAAATGCCAAACCTCATTATTTTCTTCAACAACCAGCAATGCTGTGATACTGTTTCCAGTGGAAAAGAATAGGGTATTATCCGGGTACGACAGGTATCCAATCGGTCTGGACGTACAATCGGGGCCGTCGAACACAAAGATTGCCACGTTCTTATTAACTGACTGGAAGTGAAATCAACGAATGAAAACTAAGGTTGCATAACAATCGCAAGACTTTTTCAAATTAACTGCGTGCTTTGTTCTGTTAAATCATATGCCTTCGCGCACATCCTCACCAACCACAACACAATAAACCATCTTTCGGGATACGATGAAAAGATTTAGGAAGCTCAGTCTGGGTGCTATACGCCATTTCGTCATGGGCAAATCAGCCAAGTAGACTTACATAAATCTTAGAGAAGTTCAGAGCAACTTGGTTGTTAGAAGGAATACTAATCTGATAATTGCAGAACTTGGAGCCAGGATCATTGTCCGGGTAATTGGGGTAGTAAATTGTTCCCGCATTCCTGCCGTTGTGGATTTCACTGCACGTTAGATCTACGTTTCGATCTACAACACAAGAACAATAAATAAGTACCGAGTTATCGGATGATTTTCGCATAAACACTTTACCCTATTAGTTTGAAAGGATTGAAAGCGCTTAAGTTAGCTTATTGTTAGTTTTTGGGGTAACTATCTTGAGGATAGTTAGCGACATGCGTGCTTCTAGTTCACTTGGATTATTCCTCTCTATCCTCTCTCCATCTTCTCGCAGCGTTGTCACTGTACGCTCATTCGAACCGGATTTACCAGCCTTACATCGTGATCCATCGTACGTGGAAATATCTTCTACGATTAGAGGCTACGCCATCACCAACCATTTTCACTGGCATCCGTGATAAAGCGGAAGCTTTCAACCCAATCACATTGGGCCTATTACCTTTCTTTGTGACACCATTCGATACAGCATTCTCGAGGCAGACCGAAAAGCCGAAGCTCATTCCGAGCCAGTGTTTCTCAACACAGCTGCGAAAGAATTTGTGATCTGTCATTCTGTGTTCAGCGCTCTGTTCAGGTTCAAGTCACTAGCCATTCCCTGTGACCTTGTCAGCCAGTGCGTCTGCATAACTCATCACACGGACAGCGTGGCCACACCGACCGCTCATTTGACCTTGCAACCACCACGCTCGCCTGACCGGTGTGCGCCGCTCTCAAAGCTGTTAAAATACAGAATGCCAACAAACCAACTGGGTCAGGTAACGACACAAAATTGAGTGGCAGAAATGCCAAACCGAACAGGCTACAAGCGAAAGGCATTTGTGGGTTAGGAGAATGTCATCGAGTAGTAAAAATCGGTCTTGCTCGCTGTGAGTAGTATCATAGGAAATGTGCAAATGTGTCCCAGCTACCGGTTCGGGAGCGAAATATCTACCAAGCTGCACTTTTGATCTTACTGCGTTCCACCATCTCATTCGTTAAGTGCTTGCTGGTCTTAGCTCAGAAATGCGACAGGTTAACAGCAAAAGCAGAGCAGAGGATAAACGATAAGATTACTTCAATGGAATCAAGTATGCATCACAGAAGCCTAGCGGCTTCTGAGTAACGGAATGCTGAACAATCTGCTTTCCCTGTACCTAAATCAGCCACATCTTCATCTCCGTTGTCTTCTACTTTGGTAGAACGCCGGACGAAAACGGACCGTACCTGCGAGAGTCAAACAATAATCGCGGCAACGAAAATCAGCACCACGAAAACGTCTGGTTAAGCAAATTCCATTACACCGGACATCTAGCATTAACAAGGATGAAGCAGCCGTACACCAACCCTCGGTACCTGTAGCTCAAATACCTCTTTTCCAGACTAAGCCTCTCAGAACATCAGTTATCTATGCAGAGATTGCTGCAAAAGTCCACCGAAACGCCGCCGTACCAGCGTATTCCATTGTAAACACCGATAACTCGAATAGAGGGACAAACAACAAACAATCAACACTTGTCAGCAGGTCAGGACAAACTAGTAGCATACTTTGTAGATCAACGAAAATGCGATGCAACAACAGTCCCCAGACTGTTGTATGCTCAAATGTCCCTGAATCTACCGCCATCACATTGCGGGACAGGTTATCAGACGACCAAGACCAATGGAACTCGTTGTGCGTGCAGAAGAGTATCAAAGTCAAGCCCATAAAATTATTACGAATCACTCGTCATCCGAACTCGCCACACTATGGAGAACCCAGACTTATTCGAGTAACACAAGAATCCTCCACCGACGTAGAAAACGTTTTGCTCTCCGCAGGCGCGCTAAAACATGGATCCTGTTGTATACGCATCTATCGTGTTGTACCTTGGAGCGCGCGACAATTGAAAAGAAACATCGAAGTGGGGCACAGCAAGCAAGACCGGCTAAACGCAATATTCATGCATGGCGTGCCAGAACATCTTTCTAACGATGTTCAAGAGACCGAAAACACGATTCAGATCAGTGGCGGTTCGTTCGTGAAAAAATTTATTTTAATAATACTGTGGCACTATCGCTCACCAGGATACCTCTCTCACCAAATTTAGAGGATGCGGCCTAGAATCCTAAAACTTGTGGTTCAGTCAGAGCAACAAGCAGATGAGGTTTTAGCTCGAAGGCGGCGAAATTGGAAACATCTTCCTTCTGAAATTCGGTTAAATGTTGCAATTGCTTTGCACACCTCAAATATTAAAGCAACTGAAGCAGCAAGCATACCGACGAAGGTACAGAAGCGTAACTTGACTGCTGCTTTAATTGACTCTGAAGTAGGTCTAAACGAAGTTTGGGACCTGCGTTAGCCGAATCAATTTGCAAACGAGGTATCATTATCCCATAAAAAAGCGAGTAGCTACCGACCTCCCATCTGTCGGCATTCTTCCGCACCTGACCCCTTCAGCCCTCTGTGGGCTCCTAGAGACCGAGAAACTGGCCTGCTTGAATGCGAATGCTCAGGGTCATTCTAAAAATCTGGCCGAAATGTGAGGTCGCCAAGCATCCGGGTCATATGATATCATTGGTTTCTCAGAGACGTGGTTGCACACAGGAGTGACGGACGCTGAAGTTTCGCTACTGGACATGTCGCTGATCCGGAATGACAGGTTCACAAAAGGAGGAGGGTAATCCTGTATTACCGAAACGACTAACAATGCGATGCCGTGGAGGATTCAGGCTGGCAGTTCCCCGAGTCTCTTTGGTGCCTGTTGCAGTTAAGAGCCAGGGGCGCTTGCCTTATTGGCTTGGTGTGCCACGCTCCTAAATCCACACCCGAAACCGACTACCACCTAGCGGCTGATTTAAGATGCAGTTTGCAACAAAAGTACACTCGCATTCTTATCATGGGTGATTTCAACGTACATTGTTTAGAAATTCCCACTATGATCGGAGAACAATTCAGAGCCGATCTACAAGATCTAGTAACTACTGTTCCCCATTACAGTCACATCACCTTTTCCACTCCGTTTAGAACATGTAACAGGCCAACTGTGCTATATAGTGCATTTACCAACGAG
The DNA here is from genome assembly GCA_944474145.2 of Dicrocoelium dendriticum. Classification (NCBI taxonomy): domain Eukaryota; kingdom Metazoa; phylum Platyhelminthes; class Trematoda; order Plagiorchiida; family Dicrocoeliidae; genus Dicrocoelium; species Dicrocoelium dendriticum. Next base: position 2,495 of record CALYDF020000633.1, on the reverse strand, counting down.
GAGCATATGATTGATATGTTGATTTTAGACTGCCCGTTGGGTCACAATGAGCACGTCGTGATCAGTTTCAACCGTCAGCTATGCAGGATTTCTGAATGAGACGGATGAGACAGTGCGATCCATCACAAGCTATGATTGATTATCCCATCTCGTCAGCATCACAACTTGGTCGTTCCTAGAAGAAGAACCCCCGGAATTCGCCTGGCTCGAGTTCGTCAAAAAGTTCAGTCAGCTGATTGCAGTGGCTTCAGAGGTGAAAGATTGCTATAAGTGTAGATCAGTTTATTACTTTAGGAGCAGAACTCGAAAATGGATGACAGTACGCAAACTCAACATTATGAGTGTACAGAGAGGCTCCAACTCAAGAAACTTAAGACAAATACGTAGCCCAACGTAACCACTGCACTCCACTGTTAAGGGAAGAAAAAGCCGCCTACCAGCAGAACGTAGCAAAAGCCTTAACTGCTGAACACAAGCTGCTGTACAAGCAAGTTGAAAGCCTGCGAAATTTGAGGCAAGGATTTCCTCCACTCAGGACGGATAATGGCCCAACAGGAACGGCTGTGAAAGCAGCAAAGCACAGCAGATGCACTACGCTCCCAAGTTTTAAAGGGTCTTGCAACCAGGCGACGTACCAAGATTTGTCTTCTCCTCGCCAGGACTAAGCCACGTCAGTGTTAACGCGGAGGCTGTATTGCGAAAGCTGACGTATCTACGCAAGCAATGCTCGCCGGTTGTCGACAACTTTCATCCAGAAGCAATGGAAGCAGTAGCAAGCCAACTAGCAGGAGCTTTAGCTCAGAATTTCCAGCGTTGCCTACACCAGAACGAAATTCCCGCTATTTGGAATCTAGGAATAATAACCCCGATTCACAAAGGTGGAAGCAGAGCTGATCCCTCTAACTACCGCTCATTATCCCTTCTTCCTATACTCCCCCAGGTCATGGAATCCATAGTTGGCGATGCATTGATGTGCTATCTGGAAACACGCAACATCATCCCACCTGAGCAGCACGGTTTCCGTCGACAGAGGTCATGTACAAATAATTTACTAATTGAACGCAGTAGTTGGACCGAGGCAGCTGAAGCTAGAGAATTGGTTTATTTAATCTACCTGGATTTATCAAAGACCTTCGATCGTCTCGCCTATCGGATACTACTCTCTAATCTGCAGCATTACGGGATCGGCGACCCTCCTTTAAGCTGGATCGCCAACTTTAAATTCAACGACAATTAGTGGTCAGAGTTCGGAACTCTTTATCGGACCCCATACAAGTTGAGTGTGGTGTGCCGCAAGGCTCAGTTCTAGGTCCACGTTTGTTTTTGATGTTCGTTAATACCCTTGCAAAAGGAATAGCTTCAAACTTCCATACATTTGTCGATGATACCAAGATCTCGCACAGGATCCTGGCAAACGTCCATCAAAATTTGCTTCAGATTGAACTAGCTAGGGTGTATCAATGGTCGAACCAAAACATATTGCATCTCAACGTCAGTAAATGTAAGGTGTTTTCCAAGCGACATCAGAGCAGCTACTCATTCCGGCTCCGAATGAATATACTGCAAAAATCAACTCTCGAAAGTGAATTGGGTGTCCTGGTTCAAGATGACTTGGATTGATCTAGGCAATCCAAAAATGCTTCGAAGACCGGGAACTAACACTTCCGGCTGTTGCGACGGGCGTTTGGACAAATAAACAGCTCTTTATATCGAAAAATGCTTAGTGCGTCTGTTCGCCCCCATGTCGAATACTCAATTAAAGCGTGGCATTCATGACTGAAACAGGACCTTAATGCACTGAAGCAGACAAAACGTCGGGCATCTAAGAACGTGGTTAGAATGCGCAATCTTTCCTACCAGGATAGGCTGCAACCATTGGGGTGTTCAGCGGAAGCTATCGCAAACTACAAGGCGACCTATTTATGGCATACCTGACTCTGGGAGACCCACATCATGTGTGCCACCTTTTACTGCAACTCAGCAGCAATACAAAACTGAGTGAACACTCAGTAAATCTCGCAGAATAATACAGCCGTCTGGAGTGTCGCAGAAATTTCTTTCCCATTCATGTCTGCCACCCGTGGAATGTTCTCCCAGAATCGATCGTCTCTGCAACGACACTAACAGTATTTAAAAGACGCTTGGACGATGTACTCATCCACTTACACTTTGTTAATTAACACTATGTCTCCTTCCTACACATGTACTATACCGTGGCGTTATTTGTTCTTAACTGTGGGTGCTGTGAATCTAAGAGGATCGCAGGACTACTGCGGAGCAAATGATAAGTCCTCATTTTATGTCCTTATCATCATTATTGTTATGTTGATATCCCCACCAACTATACAACCGGACTCGTATAGCAACGCTTTTTAGCCCGTATTAATTAATTCTTCCTTTTCCATGGTTCAATAGTCGTGGCCGAGCTTTTCTTTAATGTGAACAGTCGATCTAATTCCAATTGCAAGCTTCAATCGAACTACGTGTTGATGAAT
>CALYDF020000632.1:0-32273 GCA_944474145.2 Dicrocoelium dendriticum | reverse complement strand
CAGACTAGCATCTCTTTCATCAGGATGCCTAGATAATGCTACAGCTCCACGCAGTGTGTGGTCAAACTATAACTTATTTCTTCAGAGAAACAGTTGACAGAATCAGGAAAAATTTCAAGATGCGGGTGCCTTACAAACTGTTGGTGTACCAGAAAGATAATATGTGGATGAAGACAACATATGTGTAGCATAGAAGAATAATCCCATAAACATGTAGAGGCATATTTAGCTACGATAAAATCCAAAATACTAATAGTAGTGCAATTAGTAAAGTATCATAAAAACACCTAATACACTGAAAATTGAACTTCATCCAAGGCCTATTAAGCAGAGTAGATACGCACTGCAACAAGACGGAAGCGGGAAAAGAGGCAGTGAACAATCTGTACGAATGCTTAAAACAGCCGACATGCATGATTTGTTCAGAAATACCCAGAAGGAAAGAGTGTCACTGCAACATGGACACATGCATGGTGTTTCAGAATGGGACTGGACTAACTAACATGTTAATAGGATCGCACAGAACCTTGGTAGAACACATGTAAATTTCTTGACAGAACTAATTTCAAGACCCAAGGATACAGTCAAAGATGTTAGTTAGAAATATGTCAAATGCAAAACAAATTACGAAGAACAAGATATAGAATAACTAAGATGGAACAATCAGCACGAAGCACCAAAAATAACGTGGTCATACTGAAACATGATCCGTATTTCTTTGTTTCCATGCACGAAGACCATAAGGCGACTACTATGACTTAGATAACGTAGATTCTAGCACGTTGATGTACGAAGCAAGTAAGGTAATTATAGGAGGCATTATATTCAACAGCCAGTTCAATCAACGGAGGCTTTGAACTTGATAGATCTACGCAGCATATCAAGTAAAAAATCACCAATTTAACTAATTAAACAGGACAAATTCGGGCAAACATGACGGACGGCGACATCGTCCCAGCAGCATGCAAGGAAACGTCACAAGATTCGGACAGCGCGGTTGTCATGGCCAACTGATCGTCGAATGATCGGAACATGAACGTACGGTTCGTCCTTCCGGATGATAAATCACGACAGACTAAAAGTTGACGCAACCACGGTTACCACAAGCACCCTTACGCTACACAATGGTTCACTGGGTTGATTACGAGACATTGGCAACAAAAGCTCAAAGTATTGCTAAAACTTCGGCCACCAACTGAATAATCTGAGCTAACATTTATTCTTGAATTTCTCTCCTGCATTCTGCATTAACGGTCATTCTCTCTCAAATGTAAGCAAGATGTAATCTAGCGGGTTACATATTTATTTTAAAATATGGCGTCCTCAGATAATGGCATAACGCCCTACGACAACCAAGTGTTTTGCGATGAGAATATGGCCGGTGTTATTTTGATATCTTGAGTACTATGCCCAAATAATGTGGTCGTATCAAGGGCGTTCTACTCTAAAGTGTGTCGATTTGCGTTTGACTCTTAAAGCTTCTACTGTCTTGGATTTACATGCAGACAGGATTGTTGTTGGAACAGCAAACTGGATGTCGTCTTCTTAACATTTGTTTGGTCTAATTTTTTGACTCCCATTATGACTGGCGATCGCCTCTACGCATTTGTATTTGGCTGGTTTGTCTTTACCTAAGCGCTAGTTCTACCTACTCCTTTAGTTATACCGAGATAATGAAAAGCGCCTTATGAAAAACTGTTACAGTTTTTTTTAATTTCACTGGTTTATAAGTACCTAATTATTGTACTGCCCATAGCGTTGGCTCAGTTCACTGGTTCCATTCACAGAGCAGTGCAGCTCAAGTAATTTGCCGATGAAAAGGTCAGATTGTCAACTAGTTGCCATAACTGAGAAAATAGAGACTATTACAATCAAAACAAGCTCTATTGTGGCCATCACTTGACAGCTGTTTCGGTAATGCGACTATACGAGTTACCATTTTTCTCATACGTTTAATGTATTACAAGTGAAAATCGTCAACGCGTAATCTAGCTGGTCTATGCGGTGTGGTTGTAATTGGCATTGCAACATCAAGTAAACACAAATTATAACTGTAGGTGTTGAGGTAGGGGCTTCCCTCGCTCCTTCCTTTGTACATCGTTATTTGCTTAGGCTCAAACTGATTACCTACTGTGCGCAGATGTACATTTGAGTATCTCTTTTCACTTCACCCCAAATTCTTTATATTACGTCAGCATCGTCACTGAACAAATTCATCTGGTTTTCAAAGCCGCAGCATACTCAGTAGCTGGTAGGATTTCAAAGAGCAAGCCCTTGCATAGTTCAATGCCTTTTTAGAGGAAAGACCGGGAGTTGAATATTTTACATTAGTCTTACTGGGACCCTACAAAACGCTAGCCAATTAGCAGACTTATTATCCACCCTCCAAGCCATACGAGGTCTGAATCTAGGAGCACTGAATTTCTGAACACAATTATAAAGCAAATCGCAGAGAAAGAACTAAATATTACTTAACTTATGATAGGGAGCTAAAATAGTGTATGTGAATATTCTTCACATAACACGGGATAGTTCTTCGGAAGTAATTTAAATAGGCTTTCGTTAGCAACGTATTAACAATGTGATTCGCTTTAGTTCGGATGATTGGGAAGTCATATTATAAGTGACTGTCCAGTATGACGTCACCATCATTAAAATCTTTCCGTGCTTATTGACTGAAGTAATAAGCATATTGTTATCATTGACTACAACTGTACAAATTGGAGACTTTGAATGACATTATGTAATACGTTAAGTTCATGATTTGTATGTGGCAGTCGATCTCACTAACACTAACGTCATATTAAGCCAGAGATTTGGAGTATATCCAACCCTCACGCAAAGGTGGATGGAGCCGGCAGAAAAAAAGGCAGTACTTATTCCTTCATATACGCTGAGAAGCAAACGCCAAGTTAGGTACTGAACAGGCTTTCCGCAATATGTGCCGGGGGTTTTCGTACGTTTTCTTGTCCTCTGTTAAGCATGACTCTAAGCAACTGGAAAAATCAGCGTAATAGGGGTATTGTTGGTGTCCAACTCCTCGCCACTTGTGAATTTCTCTTAATAACCCGGAAAGGATGCTGTTAGGACAAATGTTTGCGAGTCAAGATTGCTACTGGACTCGCGCACTCTCTGCCTCAAGTATATCATGCAATTTAACTAATGAATCGCCTGTCATGTAAGCATGATTTTTTAGGCAGCGGTCCACTATAAGAAATCAAGAAGTCTATAACTTTCATGGGCACTGTGTGACCGGTTTCTGATGGAATGATTGGTAGTCCCCTAGCGACAAGGATTGAGGCTGCGAAATAAGCTGATAGGATAACATGCTAGCACATACAACATGCAATCAGAATATCTACGGTATAATCAAGCTTGAAGTGGGAGAGAGCTCCTGTCGGGGAAATCCGTCAATTCTGGTCAAGGATTATTTGTCTAGAATATCGCACAGCTGCGAAGATTACGTAGCTTCTCATCAGATCCACTATAGTTTCGTCTCTCACTTAACTTTCATTGGCTCACCGTAATTGTTGCTACTGTTTCAAAGTAAAGTACGAAGTTTTGGCTGGGTTTCCAAAAGATTTATGCAACTTTCTAGCTCAGAGATTTTGCATGAACCCGAAAAAATGATATGCAAAGGGACGATATGCATTTCTCAGCTGAGGAACGAGGTAGGTGGAAAATGGCAAATGTACCTGGGTGATCTCCTGTGCGCATGTTTGAATCCAACTCTTGCGTCAGCGGATTTTGCCCATGTTCGGTCCTAAAAATCCTATCCCCAGTTCGTTACTTTAGTTCCTTGTCATTTCACAGAACCACACTATCGAACCGAAAATTGTTATTCTCATTAGTGTGTTGTTGATTTCCGCTCCAATAACTAATTCACTGCTACTTTTAGACGGCTCAGGCAAATTATAATCCGACGCTACCCTTCAAGCTTTCAGTTCATGCTTGTCTGACAGTCCATGTTCTCTGCTCGAATTTTCTACAGGGAAACCGGAAATTTCTGTAGTGGGCCAGTTCTCTTAAATCCACTGTACTGAGTTGAGGATTGGAACAATAATACGTTCATTGGTTCTAGTTAACTGACTGATTTCCCGGACAGCTTGAAACTCAGGTTTCCAAGAATTAACTAATTAACTACTAATTAACTATCTAATATTTCATAGAACGTCGTTACTAAGTAATTAAGACGGCAAAAGCAAACACTCTCCCACCGAAAATCCAAGCAGAAGGAAGTTCCAGTAAATCTCTTTTCCTTTTGGCTGCAAATGATCGTAATACTTCTTCAATTTGCCCCAAAAACGGTTTGTTGAATTTGCATTGTTATTAAGTTTTAACAGTGTAAAATTCCCCACCCCGAGAAACAGATACTGTGCTTTTTGAGCTTAACTGCTTTGTGCTAAAAGTGATTATCAGTGGCCTGCTTTTGAATTAGCTGATATTTTGTTGCTGTGTCCAAGTTCTTTGCTTTTTAAACAGGGTTCTTGTTCATATGGGGAGCGAATGTTTCTAAGCTGGAGCCTGAGTTAATAAACCGAGATATATAAGCTATTAAAGTGACGGGGGACCAAGTTTGAAGAGAGAATGGCTTAGAGTGAAACCAGAGAATCGTCAAAAAATGGAAACATTAACAACGACTGTTTATGGCGATTCATCGTTAGCATGTCACTACTTATGGGAGTGTGATAACATCGATTCGAAATTGTGTATACCAGTCCTGCTGAAATGGTTATAAACAATTTCAACTGCAACTACCCATTATTTCATGTATAAACATAGCCAGATTAACCCAGTCAAAGGAAAATCGATTAAGCGCTTAAAGAAAACCCAACAGTCAAAATTTATGAGGCCAATATCTGATGTATAACTGTATTCTCCCGGAATATTCGTTTGCATGCAGCGTGCTGTAGATGCAACTAATTTAAACTAGTCACTATTTATTTGGTGTCATGGTCAAGTTGTACCATTGTATATCACTTGGCCGATAGCTTTATTTACAAATGAAGACACATGGCCTGGTGAATCCCACTGGTGCTGAGCACAGCACCAGATTTCCTCCCTTAGCTAGGTAAGGAGAACTGATGGATATTTCCAACTGAAGTTAGTCGCTGAGCACTAACATTTTCGTGTACTTAATCTCAGCGATTGCTAACACTGAGATCTTGTAATTGTTACTGTGCGTTTATCAAATCAAGAGTAAGGCTGCAACACGTGGGTGTTAGTCAATTGAACTGGTCTGGAGTACAGCACCGGCACATGTCGAAAATACGCAATGAAGTTAAAGTTACCACCTTAGCTGACGAGTTAATAAAGGTAACATATGCGTAGATATAAAAAAAGAATTGTGCGTTTGACATATATAGTAAACTAGTAAACCAATGCATATTTTTCAAATGCATTTGCATATTTGGCTCCCATACAACGTGAAACAACGCACTAGAGCATCGAAGCTTCGAATATGATAAGCACCAGAACCTTCTCTTGTTATGAAACAGTTCGCATACCGATTAATTCGGCATTCCGTATTTGAGTGCAAGCAGGTGCTTCTCCAAACTAATGGAGCGCCAAGTTTCGGGCGGCATTTATTATGGCTCATGAATGCTGTCCAACACCATTCTACTTGTTAATTATTAGTGTGAATTTCCTCGGTCACCGCTAAGAGGCATTTTGCTATTGTAAGTTGTGACCTCCACTCCTTTAAAAAGTTAAGCACTACTTTTCAGCCTTGATGAGTAAAATTTTATAGGGGTACTGTCTCCTTGTGTTGGAATCATTTCTATGCATATACGCAAAATATCAGCAATGTTGCACTTGCTAACAGAGTTATTTTTGCGTATTTTCAAGGGCAGCTCCTTTGGATCCCTTGGGTCTCTTGCCCGTACAAGTATAAAAATGACTAACGAGATAAAATTATCTAATGTTATCTTTAACCAGCAGTCCTGTGATTATGCTAAAGATGTTCATTAATAAAAGTCAGAAATACCATCTGCAGGATAGCGAGAAATCGGGTCAATAAAAGGAGGATTTACACCGCTCGCAGGCAGCACGTTTCGACTTTCACACTTTTAAATATTAGCTTAACGTATGTCTGCATCTTTGGTTTTTTAGTGGCTCACCGTCCAAGCAACACGGAGTCAGACTATGAGCTCAAGTAGTACGTACTCAGTGCAGACAACATGGGATTACGTATCTTTCTATATTTTCACCTTCACAATTTGATTGCATGTTACTAGCCTGTATATGAACATTTGTTCTCTTGTATCACGTTAATTGATAGGTGACTTCTTCTAAACAAAGTGCCAATCAATGAGAATCGCTCTGGCTTCATCAGAGCACGAAAGTAGGCGACACATGGGCGTAACCCTGTGGTGGGCAAACCGGTAGCAGAGAACTCGCATGGACGTAGACACAAAACGACTGAAACTGTCACAAGTTTCCTAGTACTTCTCGAATGGGAACAACACGTCCATTTTAGACGCACGCGTGACAGGTTAATGTGAGTTCTAGACATTAATTACTCTACACCGGCCAAATTAAGCGGTAGGAAATAAGCTAAATTGCTAAATAAGTAACCTTGAGGACTTCGTTCATATTCAAGTAAACAGGCAGTTGGTTTACAAGACTAGTATTTTCCTAGATCGTTTTGCATATTCTCAGCAGGTCGGTCGGTGCATTTCTTCCTATAATTTCCTTTGATCTAATTGAGTTCAACCTAAACAGAATGCTGTCACTGACTCTTTCTTGATTAGGAAGATTGTTCATGATTTTCACGATTACATTTGCCTACCCCACAAGTGCGCTGTATGAAATAATGCTGATAAACAGAAACACTTTACATCCGTATGTTTCTAATCATAGCTAGTCACGTCAAGTTACAAGTTAAGGCACTACAATTCCATCCAATTTCTGGGCTTTAATTTTAAGATCGCATGCAAAAAGATTGTTGTATTAGTAAAGCATGCAAATATGGGACTTGCGTGCCTTCTAATGTTACCGTTAATTACTTCATGTAATCCTGATGCCCGAACGACAATTAAATCCAACATTGAGAATAAGCCTGCAGCAAGGAACAGCAATCTACAGCTTTACCCTTGATTTCCATAAATTCCTGGCAAGGATTATCATTATATTTATGTGTATATACAGTGATTGTAAGGATTTTGTATGACGCGTATCTTAAATGCCTGATACAGGTCGCGCAGTGCCATGTTTGGAATTGACAATACCTTATTCCTTTATGTTTAGTAATTTCGGAACAATGATACAAAGTGTGTAATACGCGTAAATTGGTATTTGCTTAACCAACCTCGTAGGATGTCTTAAATGCGATCCACAAGTAATGGAAAAGAAAGCATGGTGACCAAATGGGTAGCGTTATGTTGCACTTACAATGCAGTTCATACAGAGGCATGCAGAAAAGAGTTAACCTTGATTGTATAAGTTAATGAAAATTGCACAACGTTACACAAAATGGCTGGTTGATGTACATAGGTTACTTCTCGAAAGGCTGGATCTTTAAATCCGCCGTTGCCATTCCACTGGAACATGGTTTTATCTTTAGCTGCCGCGAATTCACTAGGCTTCACTGGATAGTACTGACAATTTCTTCGGTTATAGTATTTCAAAGTCACCAGCGCTGTATTTTGCTGAATTTTAAAACTTGTTTTAAGATGCCGCGCGTGCTACGCGTAAATTTACCAAGGGCACCTTTGCTAATTATTGAACAATCGTCCTGATTGACAGACTGGGATCGGACTCTGTAAGTTTAACAGAAAGCAATTGCCACTGCTTGACTTTTTGACGGAATATATATATATATATATATATATATATATATATGTACCGTATTCAAGTGACACCTGTGCACCAGGCGCCAACTTTTTCATCCATCAATTTGCTTTTTTAATCCATCTGCGGTAGTTATTGTAAAATGTTGAAAATGCACCCTTTCGGGTACATAAAGCCCCTATTGACTTGAGTCGACTTGATTAGGGCAACGTCAAGGCGAAAACAACGCAATTTTGAAAAGCATTCTAGCACTGGCTTTCAGGAACAAAGCAAACGTTTCGTGGACTATTTACTCGACTGTATTGCGTGGGCAATTTGTGTTAGTGTTGTGGCCGGTTTGCGATAGGAAACCGCAGACGTGGTTATAGTTTTTTAAATTCTGATAAACCATTATTATGTCGAAAAGTAGTCGCTGATACTGACTACCCTAGAACAATAGTCGTCAGCCTCAGTTGATAGGAAAGTTAAATTAAATTTTGACGTGTTTGGTTACTTTTCCCTGTATAATCGCATATGCCGTGAGAAATTTCTCGTGTCAAAGCTGCAAGACCTGCATTGCGTATTCACTTGTAGCCGCAGGTATTTGTTATGCAACTCTAGACAGACAGGGGAACAAACCTCGTGAATTCCATTCGCAGCATAAAATATATTGCTTCACCATCTTTGAAACCATCTCGAATTGTTCAGTGCAGCCAAGATCACCCATCACTCTTAATAGATGCATTCAGGTTATGGTATCCTAGTATGCATATGATATTCGGCTGGTACCGAAAGTGGACAAACTTATATTTAGGCGACTTCAACTGGAATAAAATGTGGAATGAACATTCATACATCCCAATTAGTTCTAGATTATGTGTATTGTGATCACATGGGTTGACGATCGTCCGCCACATCATAACATCATCAAAGAAAAGCAGGAAATCTGAGGCAATAAAATCCAAAGGCTGGTTAATGAACGCGAAGAATTGACGCAGCCCCAGAAATGATCTTGTTGGAACTCTGCATTCGACATTATTTGGATCGGAAAGCACACTCCAAACTGTTACCAGCAAATAACGACCCTGTGGAAGATTCGTGATCCACTCAAGGACAGGATCCACAACTTTAGAGCTTTCGAGCCTGTGAAGCAGAATGCGGTGGTCCAGGCGGTCGAAGATTGGGGAATTCGTAGTTGTTAGCCGGTTCCATCCAACTACTGCGCTCAACCAGTAGCAAGGTTATGCATGCCCGGCGAAGGAAGCGACCGTCCAGCTCCGAAGCTATAATGTTCCGGCGTTTCAGATGGTCCACTAAAGCCTCAACGATTATTGCCTCTATCAAATTTTGGAGTACGTGAGGAAGGACCACCGAGCCAGGGTTGGCTGGTTTGGAACGACTGTCGCTATTTGCATTCTGCGTGCTTATTTAACCCTTTTACAAAGTTAGCAGAAATCATTTATCTAAGCCCGTTTAGAAACACTGGAACGATCCTTCGGCTAACGTTGTTGCCGCTACGTTCAGCGCCCTTGGTTGAATATCATAGATTCCGGCAGAATCATAGTTGCACTGTGAGTGCAGTTTCTTACACACACGTGACTGTAAACGCGATGTCAGTAAGGGATGATATTTGGTATATGGAAATGGGTGTGTAACGGTGACGGACATATGGTTGTAACGTACAAGCATGTGGCATCCTCAGAGTGTTAGCTGCTTCTTCACTGCTCCGTACCACTCTACATGTCGTGTTAATTGGTGAGATACCGTGCTTCACTTTGTAACCACTGTTAACAGACTTGTACTGTTGCGTTGCGTTTTTACCACATACACAAGTCTTGCGCTTTTGGTGAGCCATTTCGTACTCATTGACCAGCGTATTACAATGGTTGCGCTGGTTCACCTAGTCGCTGCAAATTTCGGAAGCAGGGTGGACACTGTAAAGGGGCCTGGTATTATGCCTTAGTGACAAGTTTTCCGAGTTCTGCTTCTGTTGGACAGCGATTGATTCATGAAACGCACTTGCATGGTTTCTTAAGCCGTTACTGGCAGATTGCTGAATCGTCCAACAAACTGAATTCAGGCACTGTCATGGGAGTTATCCATTAACTATACCAAGTAAGCATCGCAACCAGATTGGTCAGGGTACGTAACACTTGATAGTATGTGTTAGTGTGGTGTGTTCCTTCCGTATTCCAGCGTAACAAACATGGCCTTTACAAACTCCTGTCGATCATATGTTCCTCATTCATAAGTACAAGGTATGGTGACAACGGGTTGTCATCAGTTTTGTACCTGATGGATGAGGTGCTTTGTATACATAGGAATAACTCGCTGTTGTCTTTTAGTGCTGTCTTGAATTTTTCGTTGGTGAATGCCAAGGAGTCCAGTTCAAGTAACGCGAAATAGTCTGATATATAAACCTTGCTATAAAGCTGGAGTTAGCATTCGGTCAATGCCGATATTAGGTAGGAACTCTTCGCTAAAATGAACAGTGGGGGCGATAAACCATTGTTATGAAGCAGCTGTCAATGTATTTGAAAAGCCAAAGGCTCTAGAGCGCGTCGATGTCTTCCATCTTTGGATCATCCCGGAAGTTGCATCTCAGGTCGTTGTGATAATAAAGGATTACACCACCACCACGGCTGAGAAGGTAGTATTTGAACAGTGACGTTTTCTGAGTCGCGACCTCGGCATCCGTAATTTATACGTACATCCAATTCTTGCCTATGGGAATGAGACAAAATTCATTTCTTTCCTTATTCAGCCGAAACTTGGCAAGCTGGCTGTGGACGACTTGGGATTTGGTGTATATGCCGTAAATATTTTTCGCTCCCAGTAGCTAACTGAACCACATGTGTTTCGTGTGCGCGCGTATGCCGAATATTTTATGCTAGGCTGCTAGCTGAGTTTTGGTAGTATTATTGATTTTTTGCCTGGAGCTGTGTTTGTCGGTATTGCACTAAAGCCTTCTTGCACCTCAGTTTACACAGAGCAGGAACGATGCCTGCATGATAGCACTGGATGATACTTAGTGTTTAATACCAGCTACCATTGTGAGTTTCAGAAGCGTTCCCTTATCATTCTTTGGTTTAGGTGATGAGCTAACTCGGGCGGTAGTTTTGCTCATAGCTTTGAACCGGAGATTAGTCAGCAGTCTTTTCTGAAGTGCCTACCAGTTTTCTATTGCCTCGGTGCCATCTGCCCAGCTTTAAGTATAAATTTCGTAAACCTGGACCAAACCCACTGTAGATTGCTGATCATGGAGGCCTTGAGAAACAATCAGCTACCTTGTCATCTATGTGCATGCTCTCAAACATAAAGCGCCGCTACTTTGGTTCGCGACTTTTCCTTCGCATTTATCGCGTTCACTAGATTAAGTGAGGATATGAACGAAGCATTCCTAGACGCGGTGTCTAACCTGGACGTTTTTAGCTCTGCTTTGCTTACTTTCTTTTACTCTGTGGAACGTATGTATAGATACGGAACAAACAAGATCCCTTCTAGTGACGAGCTGTAGAAAGAAAGGTGGCATTCACCTCATTGGCAGCATTGAGCCCAACATCGAAATTCCTGACCTGAAGATAGTGCTAGGAATTTGGATGACGTGTGACAATCGTCAGGCTGGCACGCTTTTTGTGGTATTTTATTAGCTCAAGTTGTTCATCTACGTTCTAACACTACACCCGAATTCGATCGTGAAACCTTGCTTAGTCGTATTTTTAGTGATTTTAGTCCTTTTATTGCACTTTGGGAGAGTATGGGAGGTTGTCGAAATTTGAGGACCTGGTTGGCCACAGAGCAGCATCGCCTCTCTTATTTGTATTTAGGGTAAGAATGGCTGGTCTTCTGAAGTGGAAGCAAAGCGATTGATTACCGTGTTCTCAAGCGACACTTTTTTAATGCAACACACGGCATTGTGGATTAAGCTTGCAGTCGATTTCGGTGGAGAGGCCTGGGTCAAATACGCGGCTACGTTCGCTTCTACTGAAGCTACTTTTTGCCCAACTATGTTTATCAAATATTGCCAGCCTTTCATACTTCAAGGATAGTGCAACTCCGATCATAATTAATTTAGCGATACTACACTTCAAGCAGCACTAAAATGTGTCTGGTCTGGTGCTCATCAATTAAACATCAGATTCATCTTAACTCATTTGATACGGAAGTTGATGGAACAATTAGAACGCGGACGTCTTATGTTGACAACCTTATTTTCCGTTCTACGGACACAATTTCTCACAACGGGTCAATAACTTCCAACCATCAGGTCACGTGAAACTGGCGCTGAAGGTGAGCCGACCCCTGAACCATAGCTTGGCTGTTCGGGCGCAGATACAATTGGCTATCTCAAACTATATATCTCTCTCGGGGTTGCGCGCTGATTGACGGATTCAGCGTTTAGTTGTTTAGCGGTTGTATGCTTACTCGTAGGTTAAGGTAAAGAATATGCCTAGACAGCGAACTGGATCAAGAATATGATCAATACAAGTTAGATTCGAGAAATGGTAAACATTGATTAGCGCTCGTCGAGCTTGTTGGAATGAACTTACTCACGAGAATGTGTGACATTTAATAAAATGGCATCCCAGAGTGAAGCGAAAGAGGAAACATTGAAAAAAGGATTGAAAAAACCGGTTGGTATAGATAATAGGCAATGTTGTTCTTTTGACATAAGAGTTTCCTCAGGCAAATTGTATCAGTCGAGTATGGGTATAACACTTATAACGAAATGGGATGATAATCGAGACGAATGGGATGTAAGCGATTATAATCTCAGTTCGCAATTAGTGTTATACCAACCCTCGACTCGTTCATTTGGCCTGAGGAAGCTTTTGTGTCAAAAGCACAATGTTGCCGACAACTATACAAACCGGTTGTTTTCAAACCTTTGTGAAATAATGAGGTCTCGATTGGTTCTAAGTATTTTCCAAGATGTTAAGGAAACATTGATGTTGTATGGCGCGTTCAGAATACCGAATTTACCAAGGTTTACCTTATCGAAATTTCGCAGTCGAAAATAACATTGCCCGTCGTATTATACGTATAAAACTAGTATTTTAAAAGAACATATTTAAGCGGTGATTGGGCAATTCACGACACTTTGACATCCATTCTGCCATAGAAGCTGAATCATACAGAACTCGTTGAAGAAGCAAGCAGTGGGATACAATATTGCAACTTTGAACGTCAAACAAAGATATTTCCCTTAGTGTATGCTGCTTTACACTGCGGCAGTGAATGTTTTACAAATCGCCTTTTGGTTACACAAGAAGAAATCTAAGTCTGTTTTCCTTTTTTAGACCATCAAAGAACATACCCATATATTTTTATATTCAGCCCAAACCTATATCAAATTATGTGTTAATGGTTAAAATACATATTGTGTCGTTGGTAAGATAGTGTAAAGTATTTGGTGTCGCTATGTAATTTTTGGAACGGGGTTCCCGAAAGCAAAAGTGTGTTAAATTTACACACTCAGTTTATATATAAAAAGAAATCGTAAGATTTCTATTGACGATGATTTTAAATGCAATTATTAAACAACTCAGCGCGCTTTACCGAGAATCGGATAAATTTATGTTTGCATTGTAAAGATATCAACTGGATGTAACATAGCAATGCAGCCGTAGATGGACGACCTTACCTTTTTATATGGGCAGTAGAAAAACCCGGATGTTTCTTTGGATCAATTCACTAAACATATTCTGACCATACTTAGCAAGGCTGAGTGAGACAATTATTACCATTCCAGTTGACACAAGCGATTCGCATCATCGCTGGTATTTTCTCGATATCGATTTTTTAAATGAATCACTCTAAAATACCTGCGTTGTCCTGTGAGCACTTATTACCCTCAAATCTTTGTGAATTCTAGTTTCTTCTCTGATGTTATTTACATGACAAACACGTTCATTTGTCCAATTTTGATATTAATTTTTTCTTCTGTATGTTGCGTAAACCGTTTCACTTTTCATTGTGTTCATTCTTCTTACTCACAGCTTGATCTATATTATAGTCATAGAGAGATAAGCACCTGTAATCAGGGATTATTCAGGGCCGTATCCAAGTAGAGAAGTCCAACTCGGTAAAAATACTTTGTGTTGCTCCCCGATATTGACCTGCATATTCACTTCATATCTCTCCAATCTCACCTATTCTATCCATTTCTGTCTATTTGTTTGGTTAGTAAAGTCGCGTTCTTATATACGTAACGAGTTTATCTAAAATCTAAATTAACTGAATAGGCAGAAACCGAAATTCCGCTATCTTAGCAAATAATAGTAGCACAGACAAAGTCCGATTTACTAGATGTTTTCAACTATATCAACGCTTCTTTTTAATTACATTTAACATAGCTGCAGCTTTAGTTTACAAGATCTTTCTTTCCTACAACTCACTTATTTCAGAAAATCGCTACTTCACAAGTTGGCGCACAGGATGCAATACGTGAGCCCATCTCTGCGAAATCAACCAATACCACGCCATTCAAACATGATAAACATAGGAACGAGGGCTAAAATCAAGCCAACTTGAATATTAATAATATTCTTTCTATGGACAACGGTGACGGAGCTTCCCACACACCTGCCTAAATGTTGGAACAGTTGCAGTTTTATTATAGCTGAAAGAGTTCAGAGATGGTGCGATGCTCACATTCTTGGTTATGTATAAATTAACGTCTCTCAAATACTTTATGCCCATTCCGGGTTATCCGACGACCGAATATATTCGTTAGCTAGGAACTATTATTGCATTCGTTACATATAAAATACTCAACAACACTGCACGCTCCAAAATTATGATCCGTTCTATAATACCACTTAAGGTATCTCTGGAAGACTTTATAGTTTTAACAGCTAGCACATCTCATATCGCTAGCTTATACTAAACATCTCTTAGATTAAGAAAACGTCCGCGGAAACATTACCATTTTACACTTTGTATACCCATGAGTAAGCAGCCTTTGCTATTAATTGTTGGAGTTTTTCTCAGCAGTTTCAAAACCAGAGAGTGCTTCACATGTTTAGTGAAACAATAGATCGTAGTATATATTTGTTTGGTCTCGTCCATCATGCGCATCCTTTGGATTCTTCAGGATTCAAACCTATGACCCCCAGGGATTTGCACCACCAGGCAGAAGTTTGTATCATTAAGGCTTGGGATCAGCGACCGACCGTCATGGTTTACAAGCTACCAGCGATATAACACGTTTTCTCCACAATGCTTAAATTATTGTCAACACAGCGATGTTACGCAGAACCTACACACTACCGCCAAGCAAAACATAGCTGCAATGAGTTCAGATTTATGATGCTCATAAACAGACAGTGGAACTATACAGAAATGCTTGTCAGGTTCACTTCTCTTCCCGTTTGACATAACTAAACTAACTGTCAATTTGAAGTTTGAAATGCCGTTGGTCTTAGGTGAGGAAATTACGAAAGTAAACCGTTTTGACCACCAACAGGACTATTCAAATAAAGTGTGTCATCGTTAAATAATTTAAGCGGTGACTAGGGATAAGGTAATCTACTGTATGATTCATACCATGGGACTCCTCGTTGCAGACTTAATATCACAGCTATTTACAGGTGTGTCCTTTCGTGACTTTTGACTAAATTTGCTTTCATTGAATTTTTTAACAAGTGTAGTTCTTACGAACTACTTCCAGGCATATGATGAATTGATTTGCTGGAAAATTTATGCATAGTAAATCTAATCTGGAGGCTTTCTAATTGTAAAAATCACTATGAGGTGATATGCCTAAAGTGAATATTATTGCATTTCAAAACTAATCGGCTTTCAAATTTAATAGCAATTTTGAAATAACTTAGATGCAAATGTGGCTACATTTCTGGTCGTATTAGACAGATTGTGTATGATGCAATATCAATTTAGTTTACCCTTTTATTCTTGATACAAGTACTACTGAGTATCCTACATATCATTTACGTCTATTGAGCAGTTGGTGCTAAAAGTAATCAGTAGATATTTTGAATTTCAAAGTCTTGGTTCCAACTTCATACCAATTTCCTCGCAATTAAGCATGCACTGTTATAAAGTAAGCTACCGTCAGAACTCAACTCATAGTCACTTATCTTCAAGTTGGAAGAACTATCAATAGTACCCGGATGCTGGTAATATGATCCGATTGTTTCGAAATAAAACGCCTCAGGCTGTTTATATGATATGCTACATTATATGCTACATTAAGAAAGCTAGTGTACATACTTGTTGCTTGTTAACAATCCTTGATTTTGTTTTCATTACTGACGTAGTTCTTTGTACACAGTTTCCTTACTGTTGCTCACCTTTATCTAACTAGATGCTTGACGACGTGTGCATGTATAGTCATAACGGCAATGCTAAAACCCGCTGCATTGTTTATCAATATGTTAATGAGAACAGTAATCTGCAGTGAAGTTATGCAAAATATATAGACTTCATATATCGAATAAGAATAATTAATCTATACATATTTGCCCCAACAGTTCCTTTCCTCATATTTTATGCCATTCATAAAATGTTTGCTAAACTGTACAATATACTGTATGTGCCGTTTAATATCAGTGCTTTTGATTTTATGTTAACTAAATTTTATCATATTCGTATGTAGATTAAATACGTTCTAAACAAATTCTATCAAGTCATTTTGTTGTCGTCATAGTTATAAAATCTGTACTTGGTTGAACGCAATTAGATTACAATATGCAAATGTAAGATACCACTGCGGAAAACACCAGGCGATCGTTTCTTCTATTGGGACTGGTAAGTAGTGCGCATCCCCTCTTTCCCCTGCTGGGGATTGAATGCATGACCGCGAGTGGCTCCCATCACTAGCCAGTAGCTTATGCCGCTCAACCATAAGCAACAGTAGCAGATTCTCACGGATTGTAATCTAACTGCGATACAGCTTTTTTGAACTCGCAACCTCTAACTCTCCCATAATATCAAGCACATTACCGACACTGTTGTTTACTAATGTAATATTCAACCTAGCCATTGTGCTAAGGAAGTTACTCTCACTGCGTCAGCATAGTTCTCCGGGAGCAGACAACATCCGCCCGAAGGCACTGAAGGCTGTGGCTAATAAGCTAGCTGAACCACTGTCACAGTTCTTCCAAAGGTGCAATAATGAACAACAAGTCTCCACTATGTGGACGTTTGGCATTAGCACCCATATTTTTAAAGGCGGTAGCCGTTCAGATCCTGCAAACTATCGTCCAGTGACTCTCCTCCCTGTACTCGCGAAGGTGATGGAAGCAGTCGTCGCTGAGGCTTTAATAGACTACCTGGAAAAATGCAACATCTTGGTACTGGAACAGCATGGCTTCCGTCAACACCAGTCATGCACAACCAACCTACTGATTGCACGAGGTAGTTGGACAGAAGTGGCCGAAGATGGGGTCGGAGTCGACCTCATCTATCTGGACTGCTCCAAAGCTTTCGACCGCCTTGATCACCGCATCCTATTTCAAAGACTACAAAGTTACGGAATCAGAGATTCTGTACTTGGGTGAATTTGCAACTTCCTTTACCAACGAAAGCTTCAAGTAAGTGTTAGGGGATCACTCTCTAACCCAATTGAGGTGGAATGTGGTGTCCCACAAGGCTCAGTGCTGGGACTGCGCTTATTTCTGGTGTTTATCAACGACCTGGCAATAGTTATCTCCTCAAACGTCCTGCTTTTTGCTGATGACGTCAAGGTATGGCGAGTGATTAGCAACAAGCCAGATCAGAAGCTGCTCCAACATGACCTAGATTGCATTTACGGATGGTCAAAATGGAACATGCTTCAATTGAACATAGCTAAGTGCAGAGTGATGCATCTGCGTCACCAGCTGGTGAGCGCTTACAAGATTAGAGACCACACCTTGGCGAAGGTTTCTGAGGAGCGTGACCTTGGTGTATTGGTACAGAAGATCTCGGGTGTTCAAAACAAGCAGAGAAGGCGACGAGAACCGGAAATCACCACTTCGGCCTTCTTCGCAGAGCCTTCGGTCGGTTTGAACTCTCAATATTTCCTCAAGTGCTTAACGCCTACATGCGAC
The DNA here is from genome assembly GCA_944474145.2 of Dicrocoelium dendriticum. Classification (NCBI taxonomy): domain Eukaryota; kingdom Metazoa; phylum Platyhelminthes; class Trematoda; order Plagiorchiida; family Dicrocoeliidae; genus Dicrocoelium; species Dicrocoelium dendriticum. Next base: position 14,451 of record CALYDF020000632.1, on the reverse strand, counting down.
CTCACGTAGAATGTGCTATTCAGGCGTGGCAGCCGTTGCAGAAAGAGGATCTCGTTGCTTTCGTGACTCCTAAACGAAGGGCAACCAAGAACGTAAGGGGCCTCTTTCATCTTCCCTATCAGCTTAGACTGAAATTTCTAAGAATCTACAGCAGTCGATATCGGCTTTTGCGGGGGGATCTCATAATGGTTTGCCAGATTCTGAAGAACCCAAACCATATTTGCCGTCCGCTACTGGAATAGAACCATAACACAAAACTAAGAGATCACCCTCTGAAACTGACCATTCAGTATAGCCGGCTTCAATGCCGTAGAAATTTCTTTTCCCTCCGTGTGTGCCAACCTTGGAACGCTCTCCCTAATTAAGTCGTCCCTGCCCCCAATCTGGTGATATTTAAAAAAAGTGTTGACGATGCATTCTCACTTACATTTCATTTTGTGACTTGTTAGCCAGAGGCTACAAAACGCAAGCAAACGATGTCTTGCAAAACCTCTAACCAATAGATTTATGAATTTATACGTTTAATAAGCGAACATACCCGCCATTCCACATAAGTCTACGGTGTGTCCACCACAACGCTTTTTACTTAATTATGCAATTGATTTTCGCAATAATTTCCATCCTACGGAACTTGTTAAGCAATGCACTTTTACCCGTAATAAACCATTGTTCCATTGACTCATCCTCTCTGCCATGTTGGCTGCTGCCCCCGCAGAAGAGAGAGATTGACCTTCCAAGTCAGGATTTCCCTTGCCATTGCCGTGAATCAACAAAGCAATTCTTGAAATAGTAATAGGGTATACGATTGTGCGACTCAGAACAAAGTATACTACATTGAGCATACGCCGTTCATTTATTTGCGAATACAGGCTAGGAGATCAAACTTTGCATTGCTGTTTTACCGAAGGCGACTTAGATGTGCTACTACATGCGGATCTTGGCTGTTTATTTTAGGCCAAGAATCCTTGCAAAAGTTTAACGAAACCTTAGCTTTTTGGGGAGTGCTTCCGAGCCTTTTGTTTCACCAATCTCCTCCTAGATTATCAATGACTAAAATAAACTGCATTCAGAATACGCCATGCACCCCTGGCAACCTCGGCACAAGCACGAACTCCCTGTGCTTGAAGGTCGAAACGAAGTGCGCCTTAGAATGTGGAGCGTCTGTTTCATCTCTACCGAATGAGCCTGAGAGTCTTCGGTAGCTACAATTGAAAATATCAAGGAATGCTTTGAGAGTGGACAATGACATATTCGATCCTCAGGAATCCAAATTATTTTTATCGTCACCTTTTGAAGCCTAATCACACTGTCAGACTGCTGAATTTGGCCACAAAACTGGTTGGACAACCGCTGGAATTTGTTTTCATTGTGTGCGTGCCAAACGTTGAACGCTTTACACAATACTGCTGATTCTTCGCCATACTAATAGTATTCAAAAGACGTCTCGATATTACAGGTATGCATTGACGTTACGCTTTTTATCCCTTTTTGTCATTTTGTCAAACTAACATTACCAGTAAGCGTGCCCATTTTGACTTTCTGCACTTCATTCACTTCATGCTGCTAATGTATCATATTGTTTAGATATACAGAAACCGGATTTACTCATCACATAAGTCCAATTAAGCGGCAAACAAGTAAATGTTGTATTTTATATTTTCTCACGGAGAACTGAACGATAATTTTTCCCCGTATTAATTCGTACGCTAACATACAAGTTTCATTTCGAACTTTTATTATGCAGAACTACTGTTAAATCGATAAACGCATGAACTGATGATTCACTTACCTAATTTTAGTTTTCGCTTTAGCCATCCGACGGGAATTTCTAAGCATCTGATTTATTACCTGTGATAAATCATTGTTCATCTAAAATCTAGACATTATATTATTTTTCTCAAGCTCGAACTTCTCGAAGAAAAGTTGTGTCAACTTTCTACTCCAAACAGCTTACTGAGTTCTACAACCGGTCACACAAACTTCCTTTAATTTGTCTATCAATCATTCTTTCAAATGTCAGCTTTTATATTTCCATAAAATCCTGATCTGTTCCCTATAGACAGTCACTCAAGCTTAAAGAACGGCGAATATCATACTTATTTACTTTACTTCTGGGACATGAGTGGCATATTTGATACGGACATGTTATTGAATTTCCGCTGTGCGTAACTTGCTTTTACATGTGAATGCTATTCGGGATGAGTTCCTACTCGCGATTGGGTACCATCGATGCAGGATCTACACATACTGAAATATGCTTAACAATTTGGCCATCATGTTTTCATCCCAACGGTAATAAAGAATGGAAAGGTCAGAGGTAATCGTACGAAATAATATAGACGGTCCTTTTTACCAATTAAGCTATTCCAAGGTTATTAGTTATGCTTGTAGGCCACATAATTCCCAAATATGCAATGAGTATTTAATTACTCACGTGCCACAAGTTAGGGTTATAATCACAGTGCAAATTATGCCTTCTGATGTTCGTGTTACAGAAGTCATCCTGGGCTCGCAAATGCTAACCGCCTTCGCTTTATCATCAGCATTATACATCATTACCCACGTTGGCTAGAGGTGGGATACATCTCAGCTATTTTGTCGCAATACATAGAATAAGAAGAGAAAAAGCTGAACCAGCTGCAGGCCAACTGAGCTACCGGTAACGGATAGGCATTGTTCCGGTAAGCTACCTGCTGGTTAATATGCAGCAGCAGTCGCTTTATACTCATTTTCAATACAAATTTCCAGTTACTGTCGCTTGAATTCAAGCTGTGATTAATTAGAATTGTTGCGTCTAAACTTAACTAGTCAAAGAATTCAGCAGGGTATTTGTATTCCAAAGCACTCCGGTCGAATATGTGTCCAAACTTATGACAGTCACGAGCTGTTGCATCCGGCTGCTCGCTTGAGTTCCGACCCTCAGAGGACAACGTGCGAACAACTGCATGCTCCATTAAAACGAGTATTAGAGAAAGTCTAGAAGAGATTATCATATCGTTATGAATGATTGATGGGCGTTTTCCCCAGAAGGAAGCCAGTGGATTTGAATCCTGGCTGATGCTTGCTAATCCGCTTCTTGTGTTGGAGCTATGTTTACAACCCAAGGGAAAGAGCTTGGAATAATTTTCCTCTGTGTGTAGAAAATATGTTGAACACAGGTATAATTTACTTGTATGTATTAAATGCAAGCATTATCTGAACGAACTAACTATGTGTGGAAGTAAATTAATTCAGCAATAAAATTGTACGGCACGTAAATGCTTAGGTCAAATTGGGAGACGAGGCATATGCTTCCCGCAGCCACATTTCTCTTTTTCCCACTTAAGACAACTACAATGTGGCTTATGTTCTAAAAGCTAAACAAATATTTTTGTCTTTAAAATCCTAAATTGTGATTGGTAGAAACCGAGAAGGATTTCAGGTTCTATCGTTGTTTTTGTTGTCGTAGGAAGAAAGCGGAATGAGTCAACACAGATAGTGTCGCAAGAACAGGCGATATCTTATCTGCCATCTTGATAATCTGTGGAACGCTTGTCAGCCGTCGTAACCTGCAACTCGGCAAACCCAACCACCATTTGGCCATTTTAACCACTCTTATCTTTAATAGTGAAGTGCTTACTTTCCCCAAGGTTCATTTAAGCAGGGACCAAAGTATTTTGCATTTTTGGGCTTTAGCGTGGCAAGAATTCTGTGCGTTACAAGGTGATGGATCACTAATAAACGCAAAAGTTTTGATTGCCATGGCCTTGCAGCTTAAGAACTTAAAAAGAATCCGGGGTCATTTATGTCGAAAAGTCATCCTAATAGGATTACAATGATAAAAATAAAATCTCAATGCAGGGCACTGTGCTATATATATAATTATAGAGTGTTTATACGCGCCAATGAACAGCTGTCCTTCGATTGAGTTCTGTCGTATCGCATACTGAGACAAAGACACTCGTTTTTGAATTTAACTGGCTATTGCAAAGATTTAAATAAAGTACAGCTGTACCGGATTTTTCTCTAGAAATAGTAAATATAACCGCCTAAACAGAATACACTGCATATTGCTCTTTGTCTTCAAGGTATGCAATCCAGCTGTTATACAACGTAACATCGCTCGTTTGCATAATGCCTCTAAAATGCATCACCTGGTGCACGCTTGTTTTGCACGTGAATTGCAAATATACCCTTGCAAATAGATCTACGTATTCTGTAGAGGGCTCAAGTGACTTGGTACTCACTTGTCCTTATACGGCACAAATGGCTGGCAATAAATTAAATATACTGTCATATTCGTTAACTAGGAGCAGTGATTGCTTTTATTGAGCTCATCGAAACTTATATGTTTGCAGCTATACGGGTTAAATTGAACCTTTTTTCTGTATAACATTTTGATCAGCAGAGCATTAGCGCAGCCTACTAAGCGCCAAGTCATCATTTCAAGGCGAACAGGACGAGTAATCCCACATTTCGTCATCTGGAATAAAATGATTTTCTCTATGTTTATCTAAGGCACAGGTTTCGTTTACGGATTTATTTTGTAACGCATGTTTTGTAGGTATGGTGGTACATAAATAAAATTATGGAGGTGAATCAATAGATCACTGGGACGACGGACGAATGCTGGGGCTTACCTATTGCACATTACAACCTAGGATCGATTCATTACGTTTGAGCGCTCATGGTCTTCAAATGGCGGGAGTGTGGTTCGATTCCGGAAACTTTCTGGAAGTTAGCTCAAGCCTATATTCGTAAACCGCTCACTCTCACAAACGCCTGTCACTCTTATTAACCAAACTGAATCATAGTGAGATAAAGAATGCAAGATTCTGATAATAAGAATTCTAAGCACCTACATCAGATTAGCTAGCAGCGTGGCCAATGCATCGAAGAAGGGAGCATTACATATTTGATCGTACTTATAGTTGCACACATAAGGGGATAAATTTGCATCAGACTCACAGAAAATTGAAAATTTTCCCAACTATTATGAAAGCGCCTGAGAAAATTTTTAAGCATATCACGAAGAAGCATCCTGATTTCTGGAATCTGAATCATTTACTCCATCTATAATCATTTGATCACAAATTTTATGTGAAATATTTCGCATGCGGTGCTGCGTAGCTAATAGCGACAAGTAAATTTAAATCCCAATGTTCTAAGGAATCATTGCATTATTTCCATTACATTTTTCTCTGTAGAAAGGAAGTATTGTGGCTATACATATATTTGTTGCTTGTTTAAGGCATTTTATTACGTTTACTTGGAAGCAAAATTGACTTATATTAACATCGGAAGGCCCCATTAAATTCACAGCTATGCTGTCTAGCTTTTCTGGTTTAACGAGTTGGAAAACAAGCTTAACGAAACAATGTATTTCGTTCTGCTACTTTTTATTCAAATGTTTTTTGCTAATTACGCATATGTTACGATACTTTTATTGCCAACTTATCGGGTGCTCGTATGTTGAAATACATTGGTTGGCTTGTGGCCTAACGCTCACCCAGCGGTGACCCTAGATGGAACATCGGAATAGCTGGTACCCTTATCTCTCCTCCCTTGTGTATATCACGTCATCACACAGTATCCTGAAAGCAAACACATCAATGCTGAGTATGTTAGCCGATTGAAAACCATCTAAGAGCTATTCTTGACCAAAACCATATATTGGACAGAGTATCAGACGCGGAACTAGTAGTAAAGCTTGAATCTTACGGAGTTGTACATTGTTTGTTCACATGGTTCCATTCCTACCTCTCATCTTGCTCGCAAACAATAAAGGCGGGCGGGTCTATATCAATTCCCAAACCAGTCACAAGAGGTGTTTTTCAGGGCAGCATACTAGGCCCACTGCTGTGCTTGCTGTAGATCAAAGGCGTTTTCCGGGTAATACAATATGACAACTCCTACATGTTTGCCGGTGACATCAAAATATTGTTCTCTACTCACCCGTCAAATTTGCAAGCCAGTCTTTCTCCGATTCAAAGCGATCTCAGCCTCCTGGTAGTTTGGTGCAACACTTGGAAGCTGACATTCTCACCGATGCATCGTTCGGCCTAAGGTGTTAGCGCTTCAGGGCACACCGCTCGTAATAGCCTCACAGTTCGGGACCTAGGTGTACATTAATCCAGTTCTTAGGACTTCGCAGTACAAGCGAGCCCTTGATCAGCAAATGCACGCTCCCTCATAAGCAACATATTCAAATGCATGGCACTGCAAGAATACCTATATATATATATATATATATAATGGCTGCCTAGCCGAACAACCTCCTCTTGGTGTCAGCTGGGTGGTTCGGGTAAATCCCGTTCCAGCAAATGGTTCGGCGGCAGTGTTCCAGGATGTGGTGGGATTTCGCCTGACAAGCGTTCTCCCTATAAAAACCACAAGTATCCGTTTAACAACACTGTGACGTGGCGGATGTTACTCGCCACTAAATAAAGTCACTGCCTCTTCCCTTTTCCGGAGGATCATTCACACATCCCGGACGTCATTTGATTAAAAGCGTTCCATTGGTTCCGCCTTGATGGCGAACATAACAAACAAAAGAAACACAGCCACATTTACCTACTCACACAACATGTGGAGTGTGTGTGGAAAAATGGAATTATTACTCCAATATATAAAGGAGGTAAGCGCTCGGATCCTGCTAACTACCGACCTATTACTCTCCTTACTGTTTTATCAAAAGTTGTGGAATCGGTAATCGCAGATGGACTGACGCGATACTTTGTACGTCAACAGTTAACTTCTAATGCCCAACATGATTTCCGATGCAGACGATCTTGTCTCACCAATTTGCTGCTTACTCTGGACCTATGGACCAGGGCGGCTGATGAAGGAGTGCTCATGGATGTGATATACCCGGATTTTTCTAAAGCATTCGACAGGGTCAATCACTTCTTTCTCCTCCAAAAGCTTGCTGCCTACGGTATCAACGGTGCGCTGCTCACCTGTTTGGAAGACTACTTACACGACAGAGCAATCGAGGTAGGATTAACCGATACCTATTCTGAAAGCCATTAAGTCTCCAGTGGTGTACCACAATAATCCGTCCTCGGCCTGCTACAGTTTTTAGTCTACATTTATGACCTTTAAGCAGACATTCCATCTCCAATGCAAATATTTGCAGACGATGCTAAAATATGGAGAGCAATTCGCTCAGCATCCTACAGTTTCTACCTCCAGGAAGATCTGACCCGGATTAACGAATCATCATCATCATCATACACGTTAGCTAGAGGTGCGGAACACCTCAGCTACTGAGCCGCAATACAAAGAAAAAAATGAGAGAGAAAAAGAAAACAACTGGTGAAAGCTGGCTGAGCTACCGGTAACGGATGGGCATCGTTCCGATACGCTACCAGCCGGCTGCTGTGCACCCAAAAAATTATTATGCAAAATTATATAACGCTAAGTAATGAGATCGTGGTTGGAGGGGGAAGCTAAGCGGAATGGGGTGGGACAAAGAAACTCACAGCACGAACGCCACTGAGGTCGGCTCCTAGCCATATCAGCAAGTGTGTCCAACCAAACGTGTTCATCGTCTTTCAGGCCCCAACCAGGGAGCTGAGACGCTCCAACCGAGGCCAGTTCAGAAGTGAGGGTCTTCATTCCTCTGGACCAAGTCATCGGTTAACCACCCCTCCCCTTCTTCCATCCACACCCCGGCGCGCAAACAAAACACGTCGCGGGAGTCAGTGAGCTGGCATTGGGATAAACGAATGGGCAGAAAAGAACCAGCTCCCACTGAACCATGCAAAGTGCCACCTGTCGGCGGTGCACAACAGCTTCGTCAACACATATTTTTTGGGACAACACGTCATGCAACACGTGACTAGTGAACGCGAGTTAGGTATAATCATGCAAGTGAGTGCTGGAAATTCGCTCCAATGTTCGAAAGCAGCAAGTGTGGCGAACTTGAACTTGAGACTTTTGAGGCGACCTCTCGGCACTTTTGCGACAGCTAGTACCATTGTTGATTAACTCCGACATTCGTTCTCATGTTGAATATGCAAATCAGGCCTGGTGTTTATGGTTAAAACGAGACACCCGCCTCTGGGAACAGCCCCAAAGAAGAGCCACAAAGGGAACGCTTGTACTCAGTGGGTTTTCATTATAATACCGACGGCTTCGCGGAGATCTTACTCGTACATACCGGATACTAACCGAAAGCGAGCATCTATGTACATTACTGTTGACTTTAGCCCCTTAAAAACAAAACCTAAACAACCCCCTGAAACTATTGACGCAACACTCACGTTTGAATTGTAGAAAGTATTTTTTTCTCACTTAGAATCTGTTCTCACCGGAACGCATTACCAAACTATGTGGTAAACGCACCAGACATGACGACATTCGAAAGACTCTTAGATTTTCATATCAGTGATAAACGATACACAACACTTTGCTAAATTGCAATGATTTAACCACTGATACTTTATGTTTCACGTTGGAACATTTTAATTTTAATTTTCTTTTGCATATCCATCCTGTGGGTCCTGTAAAGTTATGCTTTTTATTCTATCATACACCATTGAACCATTGAATCATTTTGTATCCTAGACCAATCAGTACTCCTTTTCAAGCGGCAGTATTGCAGGATTGGTACCCTCTTTTTAGCTGGATGGCCATCATTCTTTTACCGGTCTTTACTGTACAGATTTTCGTTCTGTTTAACCGACATATCTACCATCAGTTTGGCATTCCACAAGTCAGTTTTAGGGCCACGAATGCTTTTACTTTTATTAAAGAAATCGCACAGACAACCGCTTCAAATTTTATGCTTTTGCTTGACGACAACAAGAGAAGAACCAAGGTTTAAGGTAATACCGACCAGCATCTGTGTAAGAGTTACTCCTAAGTGGCGCATCATTGGTCAGTCCAACATGTACTGCAATTCAGCTTGAATATTCGCAAGGATCTCTCCATACGATTCCAGAGCATCCACTCATACAGACTCCGAACGCAAGTATTTCGTGCATCTTCCGATGGACTTTATCTGGGTAAACTGGTACAGGATGACCCTTGTTGCTCCAGGCAGTCCAATAATGCAACGAAAACTGATAACTAAAATATGAAATTGTTCCAACTAAATCAGCTGCAGTAGTTTGTATGAGTTGCTGTGTTTTGCAGTGCTGTTGGTGTGGAGTCGGAATTATCTTTCATCACCCAGACATTAAGGGACATTGGATATCCAGTGGCATAAATCAGGTTTCACTGTCATCCGAAAGAAAGCCAACCAAGTGTATTACTGTGTCCAAAATGCCAGTCTATTTACAGCTACCCTTCAAATGCAATGTGGTGGCGCTAACTGAACGACGGGTGAACACAGCTATGCGCTGTACATTAAACGCTGCTAAAATATATTTCATCCGGACAACCAGAAATCTACCTAGGCCTTCAATCGAAGCTACTCAGCCAGTCGGTGCTACAACTCTTTTTCTTTACCAATTCGTTTGCACCTGAGGAAGCAATTGCATTTACAGAACTGACCCATGTCTGAGTAAGCGGATTGGAGAGCATATTTCGAAGCGAATTGCTAGGCTGATGGAACAACAACCACTCGGACAAGAAGCAGCAGGCACGCTACCAACATCATCCATCGCTAGATATCTAAACAACACAGGTTATTAAGTTGATCCTAGCTCTACCGAAGTGAAAATGATAGGGTGCTAAACTTTACCGAGGCTGGCACCCTAAATATTAACCGTCCCACGCTTCGTGTGCACAAACAGATGACAGTATCAATTAGGCTTCCTTTAGGTTCTTAACTTTTGCTCCAGCACTATTAGCCATTGTTTTGTGTTGGTGTATATTTATTCTGAGTGATTCAAAACGGATATTTTCTTAAACTATGTGTTCTATATATTGTTGCAGAACTCAGTCTTTCAGGGGCATGCGTTTATTCGGCAAAGGCAGCTCAGCAAAAATTACAGCATGTTTAGCAAGCCAAACTGTTCGATCTAAACTGCAGATTCAAGTACATAAGTAACCATTCTTACGAGTCCATGAGGTTCCTTCATTGCTTCAGTTAAAGAAACGGTGAATCATTAACACGAATATGAGCCAGTCCGAATCCAGGAATCGAATGCCTCACGTCCTTCTCCCATTAGCTCTCTGGATCGCTCGGTTGATCCATTTGGGCACTCTGAGCTGATAGTACCACCAAATCCTTTCCTTTTCTTGCGCTTGCTCCTCCATATTGCAGCGCCAACTGACATCTGAGCTTGTTGATTACTGCCTCTGTGGTCGTAGTGGTAATGAGATCGATTTCAAAATAATCCCTACAGCAGTAGATGGTGAGTAAGTAATCTTTCCCATCATCACGGAATAACTCCACTGCCACCTTCCGCCACGGTCAGTCAGCGACGTCATGCAGCATCATTGGCCCCCTCAGCTGCCGGATTTTGTGTGAACGGCACGCCTCACAATTCGATTCATGATCTTCTATTTGACCCGTCATTCCTAGCCAAAAGATCATTTCCCTTATTTGCTTAATATCCAAGTTGACACCAAGGTGAGCGCGCTGAACGTATATTTTAGCATTTTTCCTCGGAGCGATGACGGAATCAGAATATATCTTCCCTTGAACATCGAACCATCATCCCGAAAATTGAAGTAGGTTGTTAGTTTGTTCGGCAGCTGATACTTTGTCTCGGACCACCCATTTAGAATAAAGTCTCGCAAAGCTAAAAGCGGTGCATCTTCCTCTGTGTGGTTCCTTATTTCCTTTAGGCGATCTTCTGCCAATGTCTGGTGCTGTACTAAGTTTACCCCTTTGAGCTGTTCCGGATTATGCTCGGGTCCCAGAAGATGAGCTCATGACAGCGTATCCGCCATGAGCATAAATGCACCAGGCGTAGGCACATTATACAGGTCGTACTTTTGAAGTCTGATAAGCATAAGCTGAAGGTGACGAGGAACGGCGTGTAGCGGTTTCCTGGCTATTGACACAAGCGCCTTGTGGTCAGTATACAACGTTGTATTTCGTCCAAAAGTATAATCGTTGAGACGCTCCATAGCATAGAATATTGCAAGCATCTCCTTCCCAATCTGCGCATGGCGCTGCTCGGTCACGGTGAGTGCTCGACTGCAGAAATCCGAAGGTTTTCCATTCCGTAAGAGAACAGCATCTATTCCGTCTTGGCTACTGTCAAGCTGCACCTTCAAAGGCTGCGTTGGATTGTAATACCTGAGTACAAACGCGTTGCTAATGAGGTGCTTAATAGTTTTGAATGCGGTTTCCTGTTCTTTTCTCAAACTCCAATTACTCTTTTGTGAATTAACTTTCTGATCAGCATAATTATATCAGCTAATATTGACATAATACGGCTCAAATAATTCACCATACTGTTTAAGCGATGGATTCCCTTCACGTCAATAGGAGGTAGCATCTCTCGAATCGCCTTAATTATTCCTGGATCGACCCTGACCCATTCTGTTGTTAGCAAATGCCCATGGATAAGCACCTTTTTCCGAAATTCAATTTTTTCGGCTAAGCTAGAGGTTCTTTCGCACACAACGCTGTAAAAACGGTGGAAATTGACATCATGCTCTTCTTCTTTCGGGCCGTAGATCAAAACATCATCTGTCACGCTTGTTAAACCAGCTAAATCGTTTACTGCCTGCACCAATCGCTTTTGAAAATTTTCACTCGACACCTTCAAGCCAAACGGTTAACACAGCTAGTCATAACGCCTGAACGCTGCTGCAAGGGTAGTAAGGAAACTGGATACATCATCGATAATTTCGAAGATAGGTCTACCTTCGTGAAACAATTAGCTTTGGCCAAACCCGGCAAAATATCTTCTAGGGTTGGTAGTGCGTAATGCTTTCTAAGCAAGGCCTCATTCAAAGGTTTTGGATCAATACACACACGCAATTCGCCCGCCTTCTTCGTAATGATTGCGACTTGACTAACCCAGTCGGTTGGCTCGTCGACTTTGGCAATCACACCCTCTCTCACTAAATTGCTCAATTCAGCGGATAAACTGTCTTCCTGTGTACATGGAACTTTCCCAGCCGGTAGCGCTGTCGGTGGTATCAAAACATTTAGGGACAAGTGAGCGGTTCTCTAAAACTTTCCCCTAACCTGGGCTAAACACAGACGGATACTGGTCTCCAATATCGGTTTTTCCCTGGCAAGCATGCACAAACGATCATGATAAAAAACAACAAAAAGCTGAGAGACTGGATCGAAACCTTGCCGAGAATCAGCATGAGCGCCTCATCCACGGTCACAAACTTCACTCGATGTGAGGCTCCGTCTCTTGTGTTAACTATTTCGATTATAGCTAAACCTTTCGGATGCAGTCTTGAACCATTTCACATACTCAGGTAATCTTGATGGACCAGAATGCACACTCCGGGACAGGGCTTACTGAGTAGAATGTTGAGAGTAGCACCTGTGTCTACCTAGAACCGCACGAATTTGCTTTCGAGTAAAAGACTTGCCTAGACACATTTTTCGGTACCCTCCGAAACACTTTGCCAATTGAACGTTCTGCATATGCGGAGGATTGTCACGAACGATTGCTCTCACATTGTTTGTTTGGCAGCAATGAACAAATTGGCTCCTTTTTCCATATCTGGAGCATTACTGTACCCTTGACGGCAAATATTCGCGGGTGTTCGGATGTCGCGTGGCGAAAATTTGCAGATCTCCTGTCTCATGTTAGTAGACTTTGCTGCTTCTTCTCTGAAAACGGCACAAAATTTTGCATCTGTTGTGAGCTTCATTTGTTGGTATTGATAGGTATTCAAGGACTAAATGTTTCAGAATTCAATGCACTGCTGGAGCGATTTGTTGCTTTACAGCAAATGTCGCTTTGTCGTACTGTCATCATTGATCCCTAGAACGATCCGATCGCGTATGAGACTGTCGCTCAAGCAATTGGAGAAATAACAGGATGGGGCCAAAATCTTCAATTCAGCGATTGATTCGTTTGGGTCTCTGTTGCGAGTAATATAGAGATAGCGCTGATGGGTCTCGCTGGTTTGACCTTCACAAAATTCACAGAACTTGTCCATGACGGTCTTCAAATTACTGGAGTCAATGCATTTTTCATAGTGCAAAGACCTTAGAACATGGCGCGAGTCATCTTCGGCTGTGCGTCAATACATGGCCAAGCGATATGCCATCGGATCTTCGCCCAAACATACCAAGGTTCAGAAATCTTCCCATTTGCTCTTCCATAGACGTCAATTACTCTCCAACTCCCGATCATCTGTGTTCAGTTAGGTAGGCCTCTGAATAGACGCTGGTGAGCAAAACAGCTTCCGTGCGCCGTCGGTGGGTTAGGTGTTTGTCTTCTCTGACAATATGTTGCAGAACTCAGGCTTTCAGGGGCATGCGTTTAGTAAGCAAAGGCAGCTCAGCAAAAATTACAGCATGTTTGCAAGCCAAACTGTTCGATCTAATTTGCAGGTTAAATTACATAAGTAACCATCCTTACTAGTCGATGAGGTTCCTCCGTTGCCTCAGTTAAAGAAGCGGTGAATCATTAAAACGAATATCGGCCAATCCGAATCCAGGAACCGAATCCTTCACCTCCGTCTCCCATTAGCTCTCTGGCTCGCTCGGTTGGTCCATCTGCGCACTGTGATCTGATATTACCACCACATATATGTTATTACTTTGCAAGTGATCAGATAACACGAAATGGTGTCAACTTGCAGTGCTGGTCTTCTTGTTCTTTCGTTTAGCTCCTTTGAAGCGTTCATGAAATATTTGTACAACTAAAACAGATATTTAAGCAGGGCTAATGTAAAGGTGTCTTGGAAAGACTTGGATATCGGGTCTAGCGTATTCGGACAGATTGTAGATGATTGGGTGCTGCTTAACGATTATACGCTTTCTCACACAGGGTTTTCGGTTCGGGAGATTTGGCAAACGCAAACATTCCCACAATACGGTGACGTTCTTACAGCCCAGATCAAGCTCTGTGCGATTTATGCATCTTCCCTAAGTTGAAGTCTGAGCTGATATGTCGTCGACAAGAAACTGTGGAAAATATCAAATAATTGTAACTAACGTAGTTAGCACTCTTACGAAAAATGAATTTCAGCTTTTCTACGGCCAGATAGAAAAGTTGATGCTACTGTGAATCTTCCAAATGCCAATAATTTTCAGGACATAACTTGTAATTTAGGGTGAGTATTATATACGTTTAATTAAAATATCAGTACCTTTAATTTTGGGACACATGGGAATGTCACGAGTGAAAAGATCTCCCTGAATTGGCCGTCTCTGCACAAACAATAACAATATTTTAAAGACGCACTTACAATTTTCATTTTATTACTTACATTAGTTCTTCATTTTATTCCTTAGGTTTACTTGGATTTATTTATGTTATCTGTTGGTGCTGTGAAACGACGTGGATTGTAAGAGTGCAACAAAGCAAAGGTAGGTCCTTCCTTTGATGCTCACAACACTTACAGCTTTTTAACCGTTTTGGATAG
>CALYDF020000631.1:0-32116 GCA_944474145.2 Dicrocoelium dendriticum | reverse complement strand
GTGAAGGAGTGTGGGCCGGCTCCGTTGATGAAACGTGGCTCCCATCCACATGCCTCCCGGTCTTATTCCTTCGGGTTTACACTGGATATGGGGTGTGTGGTTGGAGCTGTGGGTGGTGCAGCGCAAGTCACCCATGGTCCCTCTGTAGGCGCAGGCGTCCTGTGGCTTGCCACAGTGACAGGCAAATCCGAAACCGGATGCCGCCAACCATGTATGTATGTGTGCCCCATGCTGAGGCTGATGTTGCATTTTTGATGCTTCTTCACCGCAGTTGGGCTAAACCAACTTACACTTAAACTAGGTCTTTTCAAGCTGGCTAAATTTCATTCCACATTATTTGGTTTGTTCTGCCTAACTGAATACTCTTCTATTAACTGGCCACATTGCTTACATTAATTGCGCTTATTTTCGGTAACTCTGTTGCGTTTTGTAGCATTTTTAACTGACTTGTGGACATTTTTTCTTTATCGCGGATTTGTTGCTAGCCAACTTACTTCATATGCTTATTTAGCTTAGAGTTATGCCACCGTATTTGTATGCATTATTGTATTTGTTTTATTTCATCTTGTCGTTCCAGGTGATTGGCTGTTGTTTGATATCCCCGGTGTGGCTGCGCTTGATGTGCATGTTGACAAGGTGCCTACCTGTCTATTACCCACTACCTCGTCCATACTGGCTCCAGGAGACAGTTGGTCATTGCTGGAGGGGACGGGGTGTACGGTCCTTGTGGCCGTGCTAGGCTCGAAGAGTGGTTCCATGCACTCAGTGTGGAGCGGACTACGGTCCAGCCACCGCCTTGTGTGCGCTTGATTTCCCAAATACAGCGTGCTTGTGTTTGCCTGTGAAGGAGTGTGGGCCGGCTCCGTTGATGAAACGTGGCTCCCATCCACATGCCTCCCGGTCTTATTCCTTCGGGTTTACACTGGATATGGGGTGTGTGGTTGGAGCTGTGGGTGGTGCAGCGCAAGTCACCCATGGTCCCTCTGTAGGCGCAGGCGTCCTGTGGCTTGCCACAGTGACAGGCAAATCCGAAACCGGATGCCGCCAACCATGTTTCATGTATGTCTCCGTAAGTGCATGCACGAAGACGTATGTTCCAATTGTCCATCCGAAAACCTCAGTTTGGACGATGAGGTGAGTGAAACTCACACCAGCGTTGCCGACTGTCTGGCTGATCGCACATGTTTGGAACACTGGCGTGAGCGCAGATCTTGTGTTCAAAAATTCGTCTGCAACCAGCAAGATCAGGTGTGTGTTTTGGCGGTGTTTACAATGTGAATTATGAGTTTTCCGGGTGAAGTAACTAGTAAATATATCACAATATGGGATATCAGCGTGGATGTTGAATAGTTGCTTGGTTTATTGTTGCAGAAAAAAGCGCGAATCAGTTGGCTCCTGCACAGAGTTTGCCACCTCAAAAAGAAGTCTGCCTAGAAGACATAGAAAGCGGACTCCACGAGGTTCCTGATCAGCGATAATGCTTCGAAAATCAAAGTCGTAATAAAAGTTCCCAGAATTTTCAGCGCAATGTGAACACAGAAATTGATTCCAGGTCACTAGGCTCCAATACGACCATTTACACATAAGGCGCACGGCAGATTTTTAGCAAATATAGGGATTTTAAGTGCGCCTTATAGTCGGAAAAGTACGGTAATAATACTCTCATTACAAACACATATTTCCCTTAAATATTTGACCTGCAGTCGCACATTCGTTATTTCGATCATAGTCCTGAACAATGTTGTGTAATTCCCGGCCATTTCCATTGTACAGGTTCCTCGCCGAGCACGGGTAACACAACAGGTACGTGTCCATGAACGTTTGTTGCGTGTTCCCCAATTGAATGTGTTCTCTCAAGTACTTTCGACAAGACTGCCGATCATTGCAGGTAGTGTGCGAGCACTTGCAGTGTAGCGAGTATGAAGGAGGAAAATCGGTGACCTAAGTCCACACCGATACCCTCCCCATCGACTCTAGAATGTCGCCTCTGTTCGACCACAAACTTCTCCGATGACCTAGCTACGCTACGTAATGAATACTACTAGGTTAGTGATTTATATTGTTTATTGTTATGCAGCTTAATTAAGAGCAGTAACAACGTAGGTGGCGTTGTTCTTTTACGGCTAGAAATCTGATAAGTATATATTTTCAGGAACCTGCTGCCGGCAGGACTTCTCTAGCTCAATTTAAATTTGGATTCTCAGTTTGGTGCTGTAACCGCGTTCACGGAGCAGGCGTCAAATGTGTTTTGAGTTCTACTGCATTTGGTACGCCATTATGATTTTCATCCGTAGGCGCCGATCCCGACTGCTTTTATTCGCACACACAAAGATCGACCATTGTAAGTCAGACAGAATGGTCCTCCAGCTTTCTTGAACAGGTCTAATCGTAGAGTTTTGTATTTAGCAAAATCGCACCTTCCTGGCTTATACAAACAGTGCATGGCATATGTTGCATGTGACCTTAAGGAAGCGTTAAGAATTTATGGGAAGATAGCTGACTTTCATTGTCCAAGCACTGTTCCTCGCACATGGACTTCACCATTCGGGTATTTTCGAGCATGCAGTACCGTCCTGGACCAGTATCTCGGAGTCATACACAAAACACGCTTTAAATAAGGTGCACTTTCCACGTTTGAACAGATACCGAGACTGAAGACGTCTTGGAACAACGTAATATTTAACCACTACAATCTGGAAATAATTCTGCGGTAGACATAAATGAAAAAACTGGACCAATTTCGAGAAAATGGTGCTCTTACTTGCAACTATCTGATGATCACATGTTGACATCACCTGCTACTAGCAGGAAATTTTTTGCAAGGTAATTGCGCATAATAAGGAAATCGTGAACATAGCAAAGAGTCCCGTGAAATGCCTCATTGCACCATACTTAGGTCGCAGATTTTTACCGAAAAAGTTAGTGATCCACTTAAGGAGAATATGTAGGATTCTACAACTCAGCGGCTCATAATATGGATCTAAGAGATGATAGGCTTTGAAAAAGTTCACATGGATGACGTTTATCTCCCTCCACCACCGATGCTTACCGTCCAACTAACTATCGTAGTCATCAGATTGAAGAAGTATGACCGCTCATGTCTCATGATGTTGCCTTTTCCCGGCTAGTCCACTAAAGCGTAAGTGGCAACCGCTCCTAACAGCTTCGAGAGCACTGAGGGAGTTACTGGGCGACGATCGGCAGGGTCTAAATTATTACATCTTTAATAATTGGTTTACTACTGCACTGATGCTACGTATTCGTGACATCTAACTCTTTGCATTCACTTGAGTCAAGACCAGATGTCAGTTTATGGTTAAGAATTATTTGCGGTAAACTCTCCTCAGGCCAAAACATTTACATAACACTGATTGTTTGGGGTAAACTTCAAATCGGACTGGGATCGATTTCTAAGTTGCTTAAACTGTCAAAATCGATGACTAAAGATGGCTGCATATGGTCAGAAAAGTGCACCGGTGAAATATTAATACGCAAGCTTCAGCTGCCTAAATTCAATAGGCAGTTACAAAGAGAAACTAAGTTATCATGTCAGTCGGCTACGGTGGTGGTATCGGCCGTGGGAATCGTTTACGTACACAGAATTCAGGCTTCAGATAGTAGACGTAGAGAGCTCCGTTAGTAGACAAGATTTGTTTTCGGAATCCTTGCAAGAAGCATTCAGGTAGTGAGTAGAGGACTTCTAAGTCCTTCTCGGATGCCGTATGACCACAATAAAGGAGGTGCGACATGACTGAGCTGTTCGAGGACCTCAATTCGCAGGTACGCGCTCGCGAATCCTTTGCTCATATTCTTGTGGTGTACTATACGTCGATCGCACAAAGAGACGCCTATCCCAGCGCATTCGAGAGCACATCCCGGCTTGTCTTTACGAAGGCGAAACGTTATCTCAGGCAGCCCAAATTGTTTTTCACAATGTGTTTATTTAACAAACTTTCTGAAACAAATCTGTTTTGTCATAAGCAAAAGCTTTTACTTATAATCTAGAAGTTGGTTGGTACTGGGTTACGTACTGGTCGATCATGCAGCTACATATCTGTGAGACTATAATTAAATGTTATTGAATTAATTATGTAAGCTCGAAAACCACTACGAAAAGTTATTGGGGCGATCCCAAAGCAGACTCAGTTATGTTCTAGCATAGAGTTGGTGGCAGCAAAACACGAAGTAAATTACTAATGGACAACAATGAAATGGGCGTTTAACGTGCCAGTTATTTGTCATTTTACCCCTCCCACCTACTTTAAATATAATCGTTACAGTATGTATGACCGCAGCTTTTCAATCACTCTCTCTTTCCCTAGTTCCTCTACAAGTTTAATTGCTGCCTACGAGCCTGGCACTACAGGTCCTGGATGGCTTACCTACTTTAAACAAACGCATCTGTTCTTCCGCAATCTTCGCTTAGAATCCTTGTAGCCTTGCAAAAAAGTATTTTCGACATATTTCACTTGTGCACTGCAATATATTTCTATACTTTTAAGTTAAATACACGCTTTAGTCGAAAAGTGTTTTAAATGGTACCATTTAAATTATTTGGTATGCGGTACGAGGACGTGTAACTACTTACAATCAAACTGTGTTTGATATGAAGCGACTGTACTTTGCCGATCCGGAATAGCAGGGATCAATGATTGCCACTTTAAAAACATACGGAATATGCAGCGTAATGATAACAGGGAGAAATAAAAATAACGTTTTATACACCGCATTTGTTGAAGTCTTATAACTCATTTAGAGTTGTGAGTTATATATGTGATATTTTAGAAAACATTTTAGGTTAGAATAGTCCAGGCTTTTAAACACTGCTATGGAATAAAATTTTCTGCTTTTAAAGGCATATATTGCCCAGTAGTTAAACTGTGGGATGCCGTAATTACCAAGTGAACCTGTTGGGCCGTGACTACCGCAGCAACAATTTTAAAGAAGTGTATGCTAGTAGAACTAGAACACGATGGCTGAAACAAATTGATCTGCTAAATAAGCCGTGACAAATACAAAGTAATATAAGCAGAAATAAAATAAGACAGTTAGCCTGAACATTCGCCCTCTATGGCTCCAAAATCATTTACCTCAACATATATGGTTTTTGAATCAGAGGTTGTCGAATCCCTCAGGTAAACAAATACCCGACAACCGTGTGTGCATATCGATGTGTCGTATTTAATGCAGTACTTGATACCACATGCATGTATTGAGCGCTGTAAATCGGGCCCTAGAAGCCCCACGGAGACTGTTGACTTGTCCGCAACTTAATGCCTGCAAATCAACCAGAAAGCTTGGAGAACAAGCAGGGAAAATAACCGAACCTGGAGCTTCAGAGTTTTCAATTTTGTCTATTGTTCAGCCTCGTTTGAAAATGATCACATTGCACATTATACTCGCTATCGACTGCGACGTTTTGGCGTAAATTAGACCAAATTATTGCGGCGTAATGATCCTCAAGGGCTGTGTTAATAATAGATCGGCAAATCCATGTATTTCAGCATAGTTAAACAATTCCAGGTTGTAAACCCTTAAAACTGCATCTTCTCCTACAGCATGCAGCAATGTGCGCATATATGTTCCGTCTAAAGACAAGTGCTTGATATTGGTTCACGCGATTTAGGTATTTAGCGTCACTCGGGTTGATCCGGATAAGGGAAACTACGTCATTGAAAAGTTACTCATTTGCAGAGTAACCGCTTATGCATGCTTCGACCTATTATCATTGTGCTTGCGTGAAATTTGGATATCCAAGATTATGCGTTCTTGCAAATGCCGTGATCCGCCCAGTTCTACAACGGAGATGCTGCCGTGCAACCATTGGGTCTGGCTAGTACCTCAGTATTTCGTGATTGTGAAACTGTGCGAACTCTCCACTTCCGGTTCTCGTGTCATTTCATATTTGGACCTGGTATTACCAAACTTCGATCTTCATGTACACCACAGCGGCACCCATAGATTCTGGAATCTATGCAAAACATGTAGTCTAACTCTAATGTGAAAAGAAGTTTTAGTGAAATGCAGTCTGAAATGTTCGGTGTACTATAAAATCAAAGTTATTCGGAAATTTCTGATAGAGATGTAAATCAAGATCCTCGGGGTACACCACTGTAGACGTATAGATTGTCGGAATTTGTCCTGGCAAACCTTACTGTAATTGTTCTCCCGTGTAGGTAACATTCCAACCAGGTGAGCAGGGAACCGGTTATCTCATAGCCACTATGCATTTGGAGAACATCTGATTTAATATGTCGAAAGATTTAGTAACCTCTAAGTAAAGCACTTCTTGTGGGACTCATAGCTCGGTTACTGTGGTCCGTGTGTCACCAGCCAAAAGCAGATTAAGAAGAAAAGATGGTCTGCGTGTGAACATATGTTAAAGATTGTCAATGATTTGCAGAGTTCTAAAGTAACGTGTCAGTTCTATCATTTGACGAAGTAGAGGAAGAGTAGTAAGTCCCTAGTTGGCAGGATGAGATCGCCTAACTTCCTTGTACACCGGAGGGGTAATTCCACTTATGTACTCATGGGGAATAGATTTGACACTGAAAAGGCAACAAGGTACACTGTAAAAGTACGCTCAAGAGATTTAAGAACCTTGTATATATCATGCCGACTCACAGGACACTGTTTCCACGGAGAGACTATAATGTGCTTGCGACATATATTGCGATGAATTGGACGTTGGATAAGCCGATCACATTCGCTGAGAATTGATATGGCAAATGTTCCACAGTGGCAACACTGTTCCACTGAAACACACCGTAATGGCAATGGTATTCGCAATATCCATGAAAGTAGTCGATGGCCACTGTTATTCTTGAGTGTTGAGAATCTTACTATAGTCAAACCTGTCTAACCCGACCACACAAAGGACCGACAAAAGTGATCGCCTTGGATACGTAGTTGCCATGGCCAGGTTCTTGCATAGGGACATCAATCATAAGAGAAAAGCTTGTGGATGTTTTTGGCTGGTCGCCATAGACAGGTGGTCGCCATGGTTGGTTGAACTGCATAACTTTCTGGTCTCCTTCACATACTTATGAAAATGATTGCTATTTTCTGCAAGCCAAACTTCTTTACCCATTTGCCATTCGTACTTTTCGGACCTGATGAATGAAGTGTAGTATTTTGCCTGTTTTGCAGTCCTACTTGTTATATGATATACGTTTTGTGTGTGTTGCATAAATTCGCATCTTCTCTGTTGGTTCAATTACATGTTTTGCTTTGGACCCAAATGCGATCTTGATGCGGTAAACGTATTTGGCACAATTTTCACAGCTCTTTATATGAGACTACTAAATTTCTCCTTTACGTCATTACAAGGTTCTCTCTCCGAAATGCGCTGCGGCAGCTTCCAGTCAATCGTTAGAGCTAGTTTGTAAAGTTCGGCGTAGTAGGTAATTGGGTGTCGTAGTTTTAAACTTCATTAGAAATGCCGTAGTTTCACACAACCATACGACGTTACATTCAGGTTCTGCGGAAGAAAGAGCAGGAATAAGCATATTATGACTATGCCCTGAGTAATTACTATCTTGACTTCACGAGACTAATAATCCACCCTTATATTGACTTTGATCTATTGCAATCGACGACTCGGATTGCATGCTTAAGCAATACGTAGCACGTTCGCGACAGTCCTGAATTCCAAACCAGGTGTGTATTATGTTGCTGTCTACAGATGGTTTGAGAGTCAAATCAAAGATAAAATTCAGCAACATTTGGACCGAAAATTAGCGCCATAACGATGCAATCCATAGACTAGTTGTTTCCAAACAGAACCGAATCGTGACAACTGGTAACCAGGAAAAACAAGGAGCAAGAAACATCGACTGAGATAGGACAGTCAGGCATCTATTATTATCTTGATGGAAGCGCAGGCAACCCGATCAGTCTGCGAGGTAGATCTGTTGCGTTGCAAACGATCAATATCGAACAGAATCTGAACAGAATAGTGTATGAAACGAAGGTGAAAGCTTTATGTACAAAGAGGAGTCTGTATCAGAGATGCTTAAATCGCTCCCATACATATAAAAATTTCGCTGTATCCAAGAATCACAAACCTCTCAATGGCGAACTGTACCGGTGTTTACATGCACACAGTGGTGCATAATCAAGGTAGAGGTGTCTGCATTCACATCTGAGTTACGTGATGCAAGATAAGGAAAGCTGATGGAGATTGAATATTACACGATGTTATCTTTCGACTACGTTCCGCCTAACTTTATATCAAGATTGGCAAAAGTTAAGAGTCCAGGAAGACAATTTGAAATACAGATGGTCGTCAGTTATAAACATAAGCAATTTTCATTAATGATCATCTCCATCCCATCCTTCATAGTAGCTGATACTCATAGTGATGAATTGGCCTACCAAAATAATGTGTGTCAGAGCAAGATTTGCCGAAAATTGCCGAAAATTGCATATATATATATGCATAGAGAATTCTGCCGGCGTGCATATTTTGACTGTATTCTCTATCCACAGTCTTATGTAAAACAACATAAATATTCTCAGAAGACACCAGCACGGTGTCTTGAGACAAGTGTCCTGATTGATACCCAGGATCCATTTCACATCGAATCTCCAGTCGTTAACCATGGCGCTTATTTGTTTTTCTAATGCACACAACTGAAAATGATGCGCTCTTAAAGTTCGTTTAATTGTTGGAAAAAGGGGGGTCTAGTCTTGCTGTGACAGCTACAGAGCGAATCGTCGGGTGACTAACTTTGAAGGCCTTTGTTTAGAACATCCAACCAAGGTATATGCATAATTGCTAACCAACCACAAGTCACTATGGTAACGATTTACGCTAAGAAAGATTGATCATCCAAGTGTAGAGAAAGCTGTGAACATAATGGCCTCCAGTATACCTCGTCAAGCCTGCTAGCTATGGGGAGAAAACTATTACAACTAATTTATGTGTTGGAGTAGATGGTTCATTAACCTTTCGAGAGACTGCTACAATGGGAAGAGTTTAATGGCAAAATTTGATAGCCCCACTATCACAAAGAGGTTGTAGTATCAAGTAAAAAATACAAGAATAACTGGTCTCATCACCGCAATTACACACGGATTAGGGAACTGGGAAGAAGATGTTTACCAAAGGGGATCTACTATGCAGGCGCGTTTAAAAGCAGTGCATCCGGTGGCAAGTATAGTTATCCAATCCGCTAGATCGACAAGAAATTCCAATTTTCCTTTAATACCAGTTAAAATAAGAGGCTTTGAAGTGAAAATATCAACTTTAATTGAACTAGTAAGTGGCTCTTTGTAATTTCATGGCCAAGGTGCTGTTATTTCGCCATTCGTTACATGACTTGAATCAGGCGAACGTAGAAAGATGCGGATGTGCAGTGACCAGCCGTGATTTACATTAATATTACACTACTCACAACTTGACAGTAGTATAACAGGAATAATTATTAAAGTACAAAAGCTAAACTACGCCCCCCATGAATAGCACTTCAAAAATCTCGACGAATAACTGAGAGTGAAGCCTCCTTGCTCTCAGTGCTCGCTTTACAGGTACAAGGCAAATTAATTGCTTTGAGTTCCATAAAACCACCTGATTAAAACAAGACGGCTGAAAGGGCACTGCTATGGTCCATTACTTTCTGCGAATGCGCATCTACGGAGTCGTTGTGGAATCAGTATTACGTGTTGGACACAGCAAAAAGATTTAGGGCACATCAGCTCAGTGCAAGTTGCGAGGTATGCGTTTCGACTACAATATAGTGTTTTATAACCACCAGTTTTAAGTTAATTCTGTATTACGCCAATGGAATACCAGTAGGAATTTTGAGGTTTAGATTCACTGGTGAATGACCAAATGGAAGTTAAAATTGTCTGACGCATTAATCGGGATATCCTTGTTCGTTAGAGTTAACATTAGCTACACGCCAACCTAAAACATTATAAACGTACTGTAGTGATCACAGACTTAAATTCTCCATCCGCGTCCGCGATCCTGGAACAGTGGCTTTTGTTGTTCATTCTAAGGTAAGAATGGAATAGCGGGTGGGATTCCCGTACGAGGTCAGTCCACTTCATCATGATACGTGTCTTAACGAGGGACAGATAATTTGCATTGTTCGTCAGACTATCCAATCGGAGCGGTGTGCTTAACCGCAAACCTGTGTACCTCAGGCAGGAATTTCTCTCTGCTCTGATAACTGCTAGCCCATAGGTCAACGATGGTCTTCATAGTTGGGGATAGAAAGGACAAAAATTGCGGTCCGGACATTGGTTAGGTTTGCAAGATAAATTTAGGCCCACGGTAAGCTTCCTTTGTCATTGCATTACATATTCCGCGATGGAACGCGAGGATACAGTCACTTCAGTGAATGTTATGCAACCTCAGTTACGTCAAGTCGCTAATAATCAACGCGTGGTGATACTTCCATTAGATTGGGAGTGCGGGCTTAATGCAACCGAGACAGCGAAAAGGTACAATAACAAAACCTCGGGAATGCACACTGTCAACTGACAGTATGTGTTAAAACTGGTGCAGAAGTCCGGTAGGACTGGTAATGTGTACAAGGCCCAAAATACGGGGCGGCCTCGCACCACAACGGATGAGAGTTCAGCTAGTGCTGTTATCCGCGAAGTGACCAAAAGTGCGGACCTCAGCATTCGTACAATTGCTCGAACTTATGACACTACCGTTTACGCAGTGCGGCTGCCTTTAAAGCAAAGAAAATTTCGTCCGTATGGGGCAAATCACGTGCAAATATTGAATTTATGCGATCCGGCGATGCAGCATGCATTTTGCAGCTAGTTCTTGAATCACGTGAATATTCACTCCATTATCTTCACCGATGAAGCAATATTCCACTCGCACGCAAGACTTAAGAATCTCGTTTGGGCGACATCAAATCCATTACGCTGCGTAGCTTCCCGTATACAACATAGTCTCAAATAATGGTTTGGGCTGGACTAACTGATCAAAACATTGTTGGACCCCTTCTCTTTTCCAGTAATGTGACCGGTAAGTTACTTCCTTAATGTGCTAATGTCATACCTCACCAAACATCGTCTCACAAGAAAATGCTACAGACCTGCGTGATTCTGCAGCTGCAGGCTGATGGTTTCTCCAGTACCATTTGGTGGCAACATGATGCCAAAACTGCCCATTATGCACAAACGGTGCGTGATTATCTTACCGAGAGGTTCGGTCACAAATGGATTGGTCGCTTTGGTCCTATGCAATGACCTCCCCGATCACCAGATTTGAACCCCTTAGATTATTCCTTTGGGGTTATTTGAGACGGAGAGCATACAAAACAACACTTGTTTCACTTCAACTACTGAAGGACCAGATTGTCATAAAATGTCGTGCCATCAACTGTGAAACTTTGCAGAAGGTTTTGGTCAATTGCCTTAGGCGATTTCTGCACGGCAAGCAAAACGCCGGCTGGCACCTTGAGCATCATCTATGTTGACGGATATCTCAGCGTTGTATGTTGTTCACGTGAATATAACTTTCACCGTTTTTGCGAATTTCTAGACTAAATGGTGCACGGGTAAGTGGTGTCCTAAGGGCATCGTGCCGGAATGAATGCAATGAGCAAAGCTGATTCGACAGCGTTTAGACTGGCCACCTCTATCCAAATTGGTTCGCAATGCCAACATTTGCCTTACATGGGTACGCCTAAGGAATACGGGGACGATAAGAAAGAGATAGTGCTCTGAGATTAGTATAGGCGGTTTCGCAATTTCTTCGTATTCATCGGCGTATAGATTTCGTCGTGGGATGAGTACTTCGAAACAATAACAATCGGTAACAGAAAGTGGGAAGAAAGATGGCCCCTAATGTTGTGACAAAGTGTTGGATTGTTCACCCACCAATCGTCGATCGTCGTGAGCCAGATTAGTTTCACCGTAATAATGAATAATACAGGTAATGCAAACGGCTCAGCACCGAAACTCACAATATCTGGCGTTTTTGAAAGAACTAGCAAGTGAACGTTCTGGACCCATCACTTAGGTTATTACTTCTCATAAGGACTGGAAGCAGGTTGTTACCTGTTCCGTTTCTAAAAAAGAGCCACAAGCTTTTACCTATGAATTACGGACCTAAACTTTTAACGTGCGTTCGGGACAAACTGTTAGATAGACTGGCAAATAAGTTTGCAGACATTTTGTCTGCCCAGTCCGTGGCAACATGGCTGCTCTAAAGTTATGTTTGCCTAGCTTACTCTAACAATGCGGATATCTACTTCGAGTCAGTTTACAGGAGACAGGCAAAGACTGAGGACAAGTTCTTCAATTCAGGCTACCTAAATGTGATTGCAGAAACCTTCCCGTCTGTTACCCTGGGTCTTTTAGATAGACTGCTAAACAATTTAGACTCCTCTAAGCTATAGCATTTTACTCGGACCTGTGGTCCAACACACATCGGATCCTCCATGAGACGCTTAGCAACTCATATGTCACAACATTACCTTGCAACAATTTGGATTCTCACCGTTAGAAGTACTGCCGGTTATATTTTAACAAAGTTTTTCTAAACCTATCGTCAGTTTATCGCCACGGTTGTGTTCAACATTTTCTACGCAATTTGGCGCGGCTTAATATTGACTGCAAATAACGACCACTAATGATAACCGAGCTGGTTGCCATCAGGTCTATGCATCCTGTACAGTGAAATCAACGGACGTTGATGCAGTCTCTCTCTTATTATGACGTGGCTGTAATATCATTTTGGGCGCCGTTTACACTGATCAGAAGCGGAAACTCCGTCACTCCTTCGGATCGAGAAACCATCGTGTCTTTTGAGAACAAGCTTGCATGCGCCAATGCGTGAATATCACAGAGGATTACATAGTCATCTCGACGAAATAAGCACTCGGTTCTTAGTAGACCAACTTTAACCTAGCTTTCCTAGCCGGAGACAAATTTTTCCTAGTTTTATAAATACATTTCCTTGATGCTAGTAGTCGAAAGATACTGCTTCCTTGAAATAAATTGCTGAATTATAACGAACAAGTGAGATTTATCTGCCTTTATTACATACATATGCAATTTATGGCAACGAATTACGGTACGTTGGGCAGGGACTCGGATGTGCGATTATAAATACTTGAGCACAGTGGGCAAACCGATAAGTAGAATATGATTCTAATGTGCGAGCGCATCACTGCAAGTATTTGTTGGTATTCAGCACTTCCATAAGACTTTAGCGTTATTTAAATTATGCAACTTATTGTGTAGGGAAGCGGGTTCACTCATGTATAATTTTTCAGTGCTACTCTTGAAGGTATGCAAAATAAATAAATAAATAAACCTTTTACTCCTCTACGGTGGCAGACACATTCAAACTGAGGAGATTGATTAATTGGTACATCGAGATCGCATAAATAGTTGGTTGTTCATGTTTCGTACCACGAATCCCAAAAGGGGTTCTAAAACTGAATAGCAGTTTGAAGGCACTAGTTGATTAAAAAATAGGAACAATAACAAATACATATTTAGCCAAAAATTCAAATAAAGTAATACGGCCAGCCATGGAACCGCCTCCAGGGGAACTTGCTTCCATGCTGGTTATTCCCTAGATGGGTTGCACCCGTACTTCCATACTGCAACTGTGTATGTACAGGTGTGTCAAAATTGCATGTAAACTATCGCCTGTTGTACAAATGTTGTTTATAAGGGCTGTTTTGTGAATGCATTATGGGCGTTGAAGCCTCAGTCCGATGCGCATGTATATCATTCAAGCATGGCAACTCTTTTTGCAAGCCAGTCAGTGGCAGCATGCATTGCATGCGTATAAGGATTTAACTTCGAAGCAGTAATCCGTCACTTCAAGAGATCAATTCAATCGTGGCCAACAGTGAAATAATAAAGAATATAAGGTTTGAGGAATCCAAAACATAATAATTTTCACAAAATTTTGCAAATATGCCAAGCAAAATATGATAGAAAATCGTTGAGAACAACGACGTCGTGCGAAGATTTCAGCTTGAATGACGTAGTTCATCT
This sequence comes from Dicrocoelium dendriticum, assembly GCA_944474145.2. Lineage (NCBI taxonomy): Eukaryota > Metazoa > Platyhelminthes > Trematoda > Plagiorchiida > Dicrocoeliidae > Dicrocoelium > Dicrocoelium dendriticum. The sequence continues at coordinate 18,130 of CALYDF020000631.1, read as the reverse complement.
CCGAAACAGTGCACTAAAGGAGACAAAGACGGGAGTGTAGAAGTGATAGGCATATGATGGCCTGTAAATATATACTAAGGCGTTCATCCAGGTAAAAGCAAATTATGAAATTGATAAGTAGGGAACATTATAAATTTTAAGCGCATCCACGACCTTTCTCAAATAAACCATACAGAGACATCTTTTGGCTACATGTTAACATGAGATTGCAAACCGTCAGATGAACAGATCATCCGTCTGAATTGCAGATAAGCAGAGAGTTTTCTGATATTTGGGGGAAGGTTATTCCCTATCAAGGCATATTTTACTGAGAAAAATTAGATCGGAGTTTGTTACGAGACTTTCGAATATGTAGCACGCGCTGTTTCTTATATGATGGCACTCGAAGGTCTGAATCTCAATAGTTCAATAGTCTACGATTAGATAAAAGGTGTAACTTTACAGGACCCACAGGATGGATATGCAAATGAAACTTAAAAGCAAAATACTCCAAGTTGGAACGTAACTTAGCACTTGTCAAGCCTTTGCACTTTATCCAACCGTTAGGTAGCGTTTATCACTAAAATGAAAGTCTAATAGTCTCTCGAATGGTGTAATGTCTGGCGCGTTCACCACATGTGTTGGTAGTGCATTCCAGTGGGAACAGCCTCGCAGAGAAGAAAAATACTTCCAATCATCCTATCGAGAGTGGTGTATCACTAGTTTAAGGTCATATCCTTGACACTGTTTGTAAGTGGCTAGGGTCAACAGTGATATAACTATGTGATCGCTCTCAGTAAATGTGGTATGGGAAAATGAGATATAAACGAAGTCGTCGGTATTCTGAGGAGAACACACAGAGGAAACGGAGGCGCGGTTCGTAACCGAGACCGGATAGTCCACGCGTTCCCTGGTTGAATCATTTTGGGATTTTGAATAATGCCGTAAGAAGACGAACACTGGCAGATATCAACATTTCGTATTGTCTCTTCAGTGCCAATAAATAATATGAAAATATATAATACGACAGATAGGGTGAGACCGGAACAAGCTAGAACAGTGTAGAGGGGCAGGCGTGACAATCCTACGCCCAGGGCAGCCGTAGGCTTACGAACAGCTGTTTCTGCACACAGAGTTCGGGTTTGATACGGCTGATCGCGACTGCCTCTGCAAAACGTAGGAAACTGGTGTTAGTATGTCTTAACACGATTGTAAACATTGTGGCCGGATCAAACTGGTGACAGGTGGCCAGTAAATGCCTACTTATGGATGAAGCAGGTGGTTTACGTGAACACATGGGATTGCTCCAAATTGTGGCTGAGCTGTACAGTTTAAGCCGAATAGTAAAAGGTTGACAAGTCACAGGTTAAGTTTGAGTTTGCGCAGCCATAGCGACTGCAGTTTTACAGCCTCACAACGTTCAAGGTGTCATAATGCTAAACATGTTCATAAGGATCTTTGTGAAGGATCGTTTGATGTCTTTTAGATCTACGATGTCCACATTTGTCAAATTTCCATGCACAATTGTACAGTACTTAAGCGTTGGCCTAATCTACATTCAAAAGCTTTAAGCCTGGACTCCCTCAACATAAGCGTTCGGTTTATGTAAGTGATGTCTTTTCTGGAAGAAACCTGTAAGAATATAACGCACTAAAAATTAGAGGAAGCGGATTATCTTAGATCAAGGTCTCAGACTGCGCCGCACACAGGAGTAGGCGTAGTGTTTAAGGGTAGCATGTTCGTTGGAATGTCAGCTGTAGTACACTTGTCAGCGACTAATTGCATCTTCCTGGAATTGCTCTAGTGCTCTAATGCTGAAAATACAGACCGGACCCATATACTAATTTAAAATCATCAGTGAAAACTAATTGTTACCTGAACATAAGTTCATCAAGAAGATCATCAAGCTGGATTAAGAATACACTCGGAACCGACAAGCTTCTCTGTTCATTCCACCAGATATTGTGGTGGCTTCAGATGTGCAGTTACCAGTTCTGATTATTTGTATTTTAGCCTCGAGGTAGGAAGACAGTCACTTTAGAAGCCGTTGTGATACAATATGATAACCTTCTGCGGCAACAAATTGTGTGAGACACGGTAAAATGCTTTTTGGATATCAAGAAATATTAAAACGATAGCACGTCCAGCGTCTCTAGCTCCAATGACATAATCAAGATAATCTTACTGACAAGTGGTACATGACTTCTCTTCTAAAAATCTGTGCTGAGGTTTACTGATAGCTCTCAGAAAAGTCATTTTATTATGCGTCTGTTAAATAACCTTAACGAATCTGGAAATAATGGATGAATGGTGGATTGGGCGGTCGTTCTTTGCACCTTGCATAGAACCACTTTTGGTGTCATGAAATTATGACTGCTAGTTTCCAGTGTGTATGATACTCTCGTTTGACCATGCAAAGCGTAAATACATTAAGTAGAAAGAAGGGGGTGTTTGGCCTCATCCTTCTTATATGGTTTTGCATATGGTTTTGCTTGTGGTTTTATGCGTTGATTTAAAATAGAGTACCTAAAACCGGTGATGTAGTTTTGGAGGACAATTTGATCAGACGGATAAATTATTTTTGGCGCTAGCTAAATTGTCAGGTTACTAGCAACTTTCATGCATGAAACAATCGGATCTCGAAGTTGCTGTGTAGATACTATGTGCAAATAATTCTCGGGAATAATAGCAAAATCAACGAAATATAACACAAATGGTTTACAACATAAAAATGTCATGTGTATTTGACACCAGATACATACATAGCAGAATATTGTTTAATAAAAAGTTTGCAGTTTTACATCTGCAGCATTTGAGATTCCACAATTAATAGCAACCGAGTATTAAAAGTTAGTTCTCTCATCACCACCAATAGCTTAGCAACAATTCGCTGGGGTCTACCTTGAATTTCATCAGCGAATTCACTTTGTTTCGACACAGACGCATGGGGCACTGTGGAGTCCCAAGCAAATCTTTGTCAACTTCTTAAACCGAAACGCGAAGCTTAACTCACTGGTCTTTAGGTAAAGCTGACCAAACAGTATGGTCGCTTGGGATACCAAGGAAATTTAGTTCAAATGATTTTGTGAGTCAACAATGGAAAGCCTTTCTAACGTACGTTACTTCTGCATTCTTCTGATCACGATGCGCAAACACATGACCGCGAGCAGTGGTGCTACATCCGCGAAACAATCTCTGTTGACAATGTTATTACCAAATCTCTGACAAGCGTTCCGTCATCACCTAAATATAAGGGCTGCAGTCCAAGGCTAATGAAAGTAATATTACACACCGAGGGAATGATGAATATTCTGTTGGATATCAGGTTAAAGTTTCAAGCCAGGTTGACAACATAGGTCCGGCTAAAGGCAGCAGGCGAACGGTCATTAATTATGTGCAATTCGATGGAACTTGCACACGCTGCAAATTATTTATCTGCACAGTCCTGCAGAGAGACCAAAACAACAACACACACAGCACACAAGAGGACAGAACACAGCATGAGTGAAACTTCTCTTCAAGAACGCTCATTAATGCCATGCAACTTGACTGAACTTCATAAACCAAAACTCGGTTAATGGCCGACTTAAAAGGTAACACAAAATTGACATCCGTCAACGCAGTCCTAACAACAGAAGACCTATCTTGCATGTGCACAAATGCCCAAGGCCTTCTAAGCAAGTTGGCCGAACTTAGAGAAGTCCAGGCCTCACAACCGCAGGAACTCGTCATGATTACAGAGACATCCTTAAACCCTGAGATAACCGATTCTGGGATCAATGTACCCGGTATGTCGCTGCTTCGGACCGACAGAACCGGAAGGGGTGGCAGTTTGATTCGTTACTATAATACAAACCACCGATGTGAAGTTATCGATCACTTGCAAATCCGAGCTCCTGATTCGCTTGGGTGCTGCCTATGGTTGGGTAACAATGACACATATCTACTAGCCGTGTTTTATCGCCCACCAACTCAACATCGGAAATGGACTCCAAACTGGAGCACGTCTTTCAGTTTACTTTCAACAAGTCTCGCACCCTCATTCTTATCGCTGGAGACGTTAACGTGCACGACATAGAAACACTAGCAACCGACGGTATGCTATTTAAAGCCTGCTTGCAAGAGCTAATTGCTAACCATCCACTGTACAACCACGTAACCTCTCCCATCAGATTTCGAACTGCTAACAAGCCGTCGATGCTGGATCTTGTGCTAAATAACGAAGAACTCATGGTTGATGGGATAGTTACAAGCACACCACTGGGTCGTAGTGATCATGTTACTCTACTCTTTGACTATATATGCCATGCGGAGTACCCTGAAAAAGCGCATGATAAAGTGCACAATGTCACGCACTAAATGTGTTATCTTGTTAAGGATACCTCTTGGCCTTACTTAACTGAATGCCACACTGGTTGCGCACGCATTGGAACAAAAGTCCTTCCAACCCAAAAACAAGCATAAGTCATTTCTGAGGAGCAGAACACGTAAATGTGTGTCCCGGAGGGATTTGGCATGGCGAGATCACCAGAAATGCTCGAATTCCGAAACCTGGACTGCATGCGTGACACATCGTAACTTCTGTGTGAAACTGATCCGCGTAGACAAGGTCACTCATCAGCAGGAGTGGATGAAACGATTCTGCACGAAACGCAAACTTCTGTACAGGCACGTTGACGGCCTTCGAAAGGTGAAACGGGGTTTCCAGTACTAGCCAAGGCTGATGGGTGCACGCGGTCAACAATGGAAGCATCTGATCTCCTACGGTTTCCAGCAGGTAACGAGCTAAAACATTCTCTTCATTTCTAATACTCCATCATCTGGTTTAAGCAACGTCACCTTCACAGCGGAAGCTGTGTTGAAGAAGTTGTTATCCTTCCGAATCCACAATTCTCCCGGAGCCGACAACATCCTACCAAGGGCTCTGCAGTTGGCAGCTAGTGATCTAGTGCAACCACTGGCTGTTTTCTATCAACGGGTCTACTAACTTTAGTGAACTTTCCGTTCATATGACGGGTGCACACAATTCCACTGGTCATTGTCACTCCCAGGTAAAGTACGAATGTTTTAGAGGTCAAACGTACACCATCGATGGAAAATTGCAGATACTGCGTTAGTTTTCGCTGGTAGCGATTTCATTTAAACTGTGAATAAAGACGTCCTCGCGTTTTTCGGTGTTCAGCAGTAGGCAAGAGGATGGGATCAGTCTGTGATGTTGTCTAGGAGCGTTCGTAGTTTGGTCGACGAATTTATGCTGGACGATAGAGCAGATGGTTTCTTTCGGGACGGCGATTTTGGTAACGTAGGTGACATAGTCGCACACTCCCCTCCAATAGGCAGTAGCGAACACTCAGTCCTAACCTTGGATATGTATGTTGTCAGTACGGTTGATAAAGAACGCGAGATCTAAAGAATTTTTAGTGACTATTGAAAACTTCGCAACCTAACGATAACCGTTGACTGGAACTTCAAGAGACTCACAATTGGGGAATTATACATGGAATGAATTGCTAGGTAATGTTAACTGATTCGTACAATCAGCCTCAAAATTTGTATCATTAACGGTATCGCGCCGGATCAACCGTTGGATCCGAAGCAGACTACGTAGATGAATCAACCGAAGAGATGAGTTTTGGAGGCGACATAGGCTAAGCCAATGTGATACCACATGGCAGAATTACGAAAGAGTCGGCAACAACTGCACGTCGCTCATTATAGTCGACAAGTTCGAATGGCGACAGACTTTGGTACTCAAGTTTGCCAGCAGCTACAAACTTTTATGCAGGTATTTGAACGACAAACGAAAGGTTAAACATGTCATACCCACACTCAAGACGGTCAGTGGTTTATCGACTACCGTTGCGAGTACCGCAAATAGCTCTATTCCCGTAGTTTTTTTCAGTGGCAACAATATACAAATGAACCATTGCACTATCAATGTCCCACAAATGTCGTCGGTTTATGCAATGTCACTTTACACCAGTGGTTGTTTTCAAACAAATTACACTATCTCCGGGAAAACGGTGCCTTTGGAATCGACACGAGTTACGCAAAGGTACTTAAAACCTACCGCACCATAATGTATATCTTCCAGTGCTGTTCCAGTGTCCGTTTGACTCACACACACTCTCATCTGAGTGGAAACGTGGAATCACTACACCGATATACAAAGGAGACAAGACATCTGATGCAGCCATCTACCGACCTTTTACTCTCCTAGCTGTTTTACCAAGATTGATGAAATCGCTAATAGGCGTTGAACTGACGCGATGTTTTGAAATTCTGCAAACAATTTCAAGTAACCAACATGGTTTCAGACGCGGACGATCTTGTCTCACGGATCTGGATTTGCTCGGGATTAATTGAGTGAGAAGCTTGTAGAAGCAAGCGGATAGCGTGCTGCAAGAGAACAGAGCAGTTGATCGGACATCTACGCATATTTCGACTACGCGTTGATTAGTTCTCTGTAACGGGTTAGTTCAACAAATTCAAAGGAAGATTCGTATGAGTGCAGCAGCGTCGTTAGTTATGAAAATGACTTGGCTATTTATATCGACGTTCCTACATGCTTGTCTTATGTCCATTTTTGCTTTGCTCGCTTTGTTGTAAAAAGCGTTTGTCTCTGAAGGACCGAGTTCTGTGACTTGGTGTCAGAGAAAACAAAGACAGGGGCACCCAATGGTGCTCAGTTGTTGATTGAAGCGCAATCAGCTGTGCAAGCACCTGCCACACTAAACATGCAAGAACAGAGTTTGGCGAATAATTGGGGAATCTGGAAAAGCAAGCGGACCGACTTTTGGGTACTGGTTGGGCTGAATGAACCACCGATGGCTTTTCGATTGGCTATATTTAGAAACACGATGGATGCAGTACGAAAAGGACGAAGACCTAGCTGATCTGGAAACTGTCGTTCGAAAATTCAGTGCTTTCTGGTAATGCCAGACTAACGCGACCTATCAGCGGTATCCCTTATTTACCCGAAACCGGCGCCCAAAAGAAATTATCGAGAACTATGTTACGGAGCTGAAGATCCTGGCTCCTCCCTGTAATTTTTGCAATTGTATGGCTGAAAGTCTCATCCGAGAAATAATCGTGATGAGGATCAATGATGAAAAGATCATCAAGCAGCTGTTATGGTAACGGCAGTTAACGCTCAAACAATGTCTTGACACATGCCACACCGAATCATCAGCTGCACACCGCATCCAGCAAATGCGGTTACCGACTGCAGCAGAGCTATATGTCGTATCCAGTTTAGCTGACGAAACTGGGAATCCTGTGATCAAGACACAAGAATCTTGCAAATTATGCGTCGCGCGACACCCGAAGGATTGTGATCAATGTCTGGTGTTTGGTCGAACTTGCGCCAGACGCGGAAGATGGAATCAGTTTGTTTGATGTTGTCAATGTTCGAAGGTGAATGCACCCAATCGTGACACAACACCGTCCGACACAGAACATTCAATCAGTAACGTGTCGCGGACAGGATCAAGGAAGTGCGTCACTGCAAGTTTATTGGTTAGTGACGAGATTATGTGTATCCAGTTGGACTCGGGTGCTACCATCTACATAATTCCAACGAAGCGGTGCCCAGGAATTCGTGTGCGCAATGATCGGGGAGCCGTACGCGTGCGGAATGGTTACAAACCCCAGGCGAATGGTCTGGCCACAATCAAAGTGATCAAGCCCAAAGACGGCTCTTCACATCAGTTTGATTTCGTGGTCATGGTGAACGAGTTCAAGCCGATTCTCGGCATTTATTCCATCCAGTGTCCTGGCTTGATGTATTTTTACCATGACCGTTTTGTGCATGGATGTGAGCGTTTTGAACCGCTTAGCGATGGTGGCATGGAAATATAGCCTGTAGATAAGCCTAGGCAAGTGCAACCTACAAATCCTTGATTGGCAGATGCCAGTGTCTGCCTACACCACTAATGTTGACCTCATAAAACAAGTCCCCTACTTCACCTATGAAGGAAGCTGCATCAAGGCTGGCGGCGATGTCGGAGGTAAGGTCTAACAACGGATAGAAAAGTCTCGCTGTGCATTCATAGGAGCAAGATATCAATGGTGCCGTCACGATGGTCCACTAGGTCAGCCATGGCAGAAAATAGCGGTGGACTTGTCCTGTGACAACGGGAAAGACTAGTTAATCACTGTGGACTATTACAGTGACTAATTCGTGCTCCATCCAAACACCGCTACCACGACGGAAGAAGTCATCAACAAACTTATGTCAGTTCGCCAGACACCGAATAACGGACGAACTGATCCCCGATAATGACCCACAATTTACAAGTGCTGGGTTCCAGATTTTCACGAACAACTGGACATTTTCGCATCGACAAACTAGCCTGTATCACAGTCAGTCTAACGGAACAGCAGAGGCAGCGGTCAAGCAAACGAAGAGGCTGTTGTCGAAAGTCGGAGTCACACATGAGGACCGGTATCTAGTGTTGTTGGAGATTCTCAATACGCCATTACCGAACATGGGTCTTAGTCTAGTGCAACGTTTGTACTGCAGAAGGAAAAGAATCCTAATGCCTGCGTTTGATGAACTCTTACACCCTGTCTTGTCGTCGTATGCGTAACTGCAAATGGGCTTAAGGAAACGGATGGCTGATCGGAAACCGGCGGGACCTGGGCGCTAACGGTACTATCAGTAAATGATGAAGTGTGGATCCAGCTAATACCGGGTGTCAGCAAACTATGGATGAAAAGTGTGGTGACCGCGAAGATTGGAGAAAGATCTTATGAAGTCAGCAGCGAAGAAGAGTAGACAGAGGGAACCGAGTGCAATTGAGGTGACACCGGGAATGAGAAGGTGCACCTGAAGCAAAACATTTGACACCTAACGAAGAGCCCACAAGGACAGAGGCAGAAAAGACCACTTGGAGCGGAAGAGCGTATGGGGTCTTCTGCAACACCGATGCAGCTGATTCCGAAAATGGGGAGGATCTGGTAGGATTTTCAAGCAAAAGGACGATACGATTTACATGGCGGAGAAAATGACTTGCGTGTCGCAAGCAATCAGTTCAACTGATTGGTCAGCGACACATATTTTGTTTACGCTCTGATTGGTTCGCTGGAGCGGGTTTGTTCAACCGATTCAAAGGAAGAATCTCATGGATGCAGCAACGTCGTTAGTTATGGAAGTGAATTAGTTTTTACATCAAAGTTCCTATATGCTTGCCATGGCGTTACTTTTTCTGAGCTCCCGCTGCCGAATCCATTGTTTGCTCTGAATGCCCGAGTTCTACGACAGCCTGTGGCCACCGGTACGAAGCAAAATGAAGTCCGTCTGTCTATCTCTCAGAAGCTGAAGGCAAACCGTCACTCTGTTCGTGAATCCTGCTGGTCAAAACGAGCTGCTGTGATGGAAGGCGCTGCATCAACTGGATACTTCGCAATGTATTTTTCCACATTACGACTACTGGTTCCAATGTACATGCTATCATACAGCAAATTTGCAAGTCACTGCACGAAATCCACTACCTTTCACAAAGGATTGAACAGCTGGGCATTGCACGAGGAGAGGCTGGACAGATTGCGGGTATTCAGCGGAAACTACGCCGCTTTCGAGGTGACTTGCTAATGGTGTACTTAATTCTGCACAATCCTGATCATGTGTGCCGCTCTATACTGCAACTCAGCAGTAATAGCAAATTGAGGGGTCACTCACTAAAACTGGCAGAACAGTACAGCAGCCTGGATTGCCGCAGGAATTGCTTTTCCATCCGCATTTGGTACTCGTGGAATGCCCTTCTAGAAACGGTCATTTATGCACCATCCCTATCCATATATAAGAGACGTTTGGATGACTTACTTACTCACATACAGTTCCTTACCTAGTACTAGATCTGCCTGGCTTGCTGAACTCGTGTTGCCAGCTAGGTGGTCCGGGTGTACCCCGTTCTAGGAAGAGTTCGACGATAGTTTTCCACCTCGGTGGGGCATTGTAGTCTAGCAACTGTGCTGCTTTCATGGGGAGCATTGGGCCTCTGTTTGGTGATCTACCAAACAAAAGTCGCATAAACGGAACATTCAGTAAGCGCCTCCGAATGGGTGCGATTCTCTGAATTCGCCCTGCTGCCTTGCGGGTAGGTTATTTAATCAAAGTCTCGGGATGCGGTCCCCTAAGTCAACTCCCTACTTCGGCTTGGGCAACCCGGTGGTATCACGCCCTCTCACAGAACCATGGACTGTACCACAACGTTCTCATTAGCTACCGTTTCTGCTTCTCACATACACGTGACTTCATCACATGCCATATGTTTGTTTGCTAACTATCCTTACTTTCTGTTACTTGAAACATGTGTTCAATAATCTGGCTGCGATTTCGGTTGCGTCGCGAACCACGTAGCTCAACCTATGGTTCTACTTCGTCCTCGATCCTCGTTCCGTCTAATCTGCTTCAACATTCGGACACTCAGGCAGATTGGACAGCAAGACGATCCAGCGTACACCCTGGAGTTCCTCGATATTTATGTCTGCTGCCTTTCAGAAACCCGATTGCTAAATCCCAGCACTGCACTTATGTTGACATCTTCAACTGACCACGAAGCCAGGTATCACATGTGTCTTTCTGGAGATCCAGAAGCAGCCTCAGCGGGTTTGGCTGGCTTAGGTATAGCACTAAGTGGCAAGGCAGAGGAGGCACTACTGCACTGGTTCCCGATTAACAGCCGACTATATGCAGTTCAGCATCGCGGATCATATAGAAACAACAAGCCCCGCGAAGAGAGACGCAACTTGTTTGTAATCTCCGGGTACGCTCCAACTAAATGAAGCGTCGGTTGGAACAAGGACGAAATCTACCGGGACCTAAATCAGCTCATGAATAGGACGCTGCCTCTTGGGAAACTATTAACGTGCAGCAGCCCGGTGGTCAGTCCGGAACCTCCAGCGATTAACATGAATACGGCATAGTAGGTATATTAAACTTAGAACCTAATGCCTCTGAGGCATGTCCGATTAAACTGTTTCTCCTCTGGTGCATGTGTTCCATTTCAGCATGTCTTGCTTCAGCTACAAAGTAGACACCAGTTCACCAAAGGGATCCTCAAAATTGCAACTGGTTGTGTGTTGATTGCTGCATTTCTATTCACCTCTGGTGAAATACATCAAACTGGAAGTGTCAATACACCGTCACACCCGGCCGCCTCTGAGATATCCACCCCGTGCTCAAGCCTGACTGCACTTTGACCGACTGTTTCTTGTACAGCCATTTGTATATGAACAAAATACTTCAACATGGTTGTTGAACATTCTCAATGACGGTCTGTTCTGTTGAGTTGAGTTACCGAATGGTGGACTAATTCGTTGATTGGCTAGTGGGCGAACAGGTTATTGTGGACACTGCTCAAAGCATTCAAGCAATTGGTTCATTCGCTCAACCGCATTGGAGAGTGGCACCGGGGAATTGAGAGCCACACGGATTGAACCATTAATTTTGCCTCAGAACCTAAGCGCTTATAAGGGATAACATTTGCTTAGAGGGTTTGAGCAACGTGGTCCCAAAGGGATCAAATCAGCGACGCATCCGGAATTGACTAACAGTCCTCAATAGTGCCACTTCCAACTTAAAGCAACTAGGATGAGAAGCAGTTTGGTCCGACAGCGAACAAGTCAGGATTCAGATCGACAGTATGTCCAAGTGACGGCACTAGAGTGAACGGCGTGTTTATAGTTTCTATCAAAAGATGGGATTAGTGAATAGTACGAATTGGTGCGTATTCTAGTGGAATGGAGTTAATCTGTTTGGAGCACTCACCTGATGGGTCATAGATGCACTGATGCAGAAGAAGGGATACACACAGCTGATGCTAATCGGTGCGGGAAGAGTAAACAAACAGCGGAAATCGATATGGGACGGGATATGTGTGTACATGGTGGGAGTCCTGAAGAGGTAAGATGATTTGCACATACCAATGAGATCCTTCTATGTGGAATAGAGGAAAACCCTTCTACCTGTTGAGCAACGAACAATAATTTGTCACGAGTAAAATGTTTGTGGTTAACAAGTCCCGTTTGTTTTTGGAGAGAATATTAAGATTCGAAGGATCAACAATTGCGTAAATCGTCATTTTAAGCGTCTGCCGATTTGCCTGTACTGTTTCATAACGATAGTTTGTAATAGGGATAGAATCTGCACATACAACATAAAATGGGGAGCAATTATAAATCAAGCCCTACTTGAGAAATAAAGGGCGGAAATGACTTCGCGCACTCGTGCGCCGCTTCGGTTGATGGAATTAATACGTTACTCCGTTTCAAGTACATCCAAGCTATTCATAAGTACACATAAGCATGCACCCTCATCGCCATTTCGCCGGAGAGTGCCGTTGAGCACATAGTTTGGTTCGTGTTATTTCCTCCTCTGAATGTAACGGACCCTATTAGGTAAGGCGAGTGCGAAAGTGTGTCACCAAGACTTTTGTTGGAAACACTAAGGTAGGAACAATGATGACGCTAGTTGGAAGTGCCTTCCATGCTCGGAACACCAGAATGGATCACACATTATGTCGACAATCAAGTCGACTGTAGTGCGTGGCCAGTTTGTGCTGGTGGTCTCTCGTTTTGGTATTTCGGCTCATCTATCACAGGTTGCGACAAGAGTGAATTTGTTTCGTCAGTGTTAAGTAACCTATGGTGAGATCACCTCACTGATTTCGATATTCATCACTGTACAACCTAAGGGCTTTCAGTCTGCGATTTTATGGGAAGTGAAACAAATCTATAACGAGTCTGGTTCGTATACGTTTGGGAATTTCAGGTGCATCGACGTCGCGCTTGCGCTAAGGTGTCACGGGAGTGAAGTGGGATAAACCTGTCGACACATCAAGGAACGACAAGACAGTTAAACAAACGAGTTGACAGTGATCGGGTTAGTGCAGTGTATCGGGTTTGGACTCGATGGCACACATAAGGTTGTGATGAAGAGGCTGCATGGATAAGTGTCACACTGCGTTTTCCTTTGTCCGTATCTAATTGGGAAGCCAACGGACGTCCTCCAATTATGTCCAAGCATTAAGTGGTCATTAGCGAATCAGGAAAATATCTGGGGCTTCTTGGTGAGTTACCTTGTTTGGTGAGTGGTATTCTTAATGAATTGAACTAATACCGCGCAAGTAACAAATATCCACGAATAGGAAAATACAAAAAGTTGGGGACAGGATAACTCATTGAGGAGCACATACGTGATAGAAGTGCAGGAGGTAGAAATCGGTTAAGCACAGAAAACACATAGGTACTATTTGCACAGTTAAAGTCACCGCAGCCGGTCGCACGTGTGCACAGAAGTCGCACGTACTCGGTAGCAATTACACCCCCGCAGTCGGACAGGCTGGTGAGGACACAATGAGTAATGTAGCACAGCTTGACATAGAGAACTGGAAGTCGGACAAGTGAAACTGTGTATAATCAGACAGCCAAGTGCGAGTGTCGCGATCAGACGACACAGATGAGTCATTGCAAGCATTGGTACGCGCATACACTCCCGAACTAGGTTGCTAACCCAGGCGCATAAGCTATCACACTGACGAAGTGATTTTACAGCTGAGTGTGCATTACCACCTTACCAGCGTTTCCCAAATCTAGGTAAGTCCAGTGTTGCAGCGGACGATTTCACAGCGTTTGTTCTGGTGATACGTCGTAGATTTTCACTACAACCTAGGCTTATGCCCCAAAATGTAGACCCAGTTACAGTTGAATATGAATGTCAAACCCAGTAACGTACAAAACGCCCAGTATCTTATGCCTCCGTTGCCAGTATATTCGGCATGCATAATGGAATCCAAAGAACCGCCTCAAGCGGTCTACAAAGATGTGCTGTCTCGCTACTTGCGTATGACTTCAGCATCAAGTAAAAGCGATGACCAATTTCGAGCAAGATGTTGCTTCGTCAAGGCTAGTTCCTGATCATGCGGCCGAAAATGTAACAGTGCTTGCTATTATAAGGGTAGAAAATAAAATAAATGGAGGGGTTTTCTATAACACAAAATGCCTTCAAACTTGGTTGACTATTTTTCAGTGACACCAGCCCATGGTAGCATATTTCGTACAGCAATGCAGCACGTGAGAAAAGGCTGGCCAAGAGGGGCAATGATTTTCGAACGCTTTCCATACAATAGGCACCAGGACAATTTGTCGTCTTTGTTTATGGTTTGCCTTACACCGAATGTGCGATTGTCCTCCTTTCCTCGTAAGGACCAATTCTCATCCAAACCCACAAGGTTCAATAAGATCACACATCGGGCAACCGTATATTTCGGGGGAATAAAGACAGAAGCTTGACATGTCCCGCCGAGTGATCGGTGTGGGGTGAGTAAAATAATGACAACAATGGCAAGATGAAATAGGGAATAACCGAAAATTGCAAACTTGCCGATTACAGCATTCCCGTCCGTTTTATGTGCTATCCAAGGTTAACTTGTGAATTTCTGGAAAAGTTGGAAATAAGTTGGTTTGGTTTTTTCTTCTGCTGTTTTTATGCGTCGTTTGGATTATGTGATATGGTGTAGTAGGACCAATGCATTATCGACACGTGTTTTGAATATGGCTAACATGGGGGCTGAAATAACAGCTTCTGAGAGGGTATTCCACCCGTGGCAAACACGCAGCGAGAAGAAGTATCTTCGATACTCAAACCGACTGTATTTGTCTGTCAATTTGAGATGATGACCTCTCAGTTGGCTGTTGTGAAGCAGGTTCAATAGGTCATGGCAGGGGTGATTAGTGTTGCTTATTATTTGCTATAAATATGATTAGGTCACCACGGAAACGCGATAAAGCCCTCCGAAAATGCCAAGCAATCTGAGGCGCTGTTCGGACCAAAGTGTTGGCGCAAAATGGACAATGATATCGCATATTTGTTCAAGTAGCCCGAAAGACGTGCGGTGGCACAGCGAGCACCTATTTGTGCCGTCTAAATCCTGACTAGCTACAAAATCAGAGGGCTAGATATTAATTTAACATAATGTTATACAGGTAATAATGGGAGATACGTGACTTATGTGCTTGCTTGACGGCCGTGCGTCCAATTCAGATTGCGGTGCGGTGGAGACGATGGCTGCGTCGAACTTAAACACGCGAACAGGGGCGCACACGCCTGTTATCCGGTCGTTCCAGTTGTGTTGTGTTTCGATTTGACAATCAAAGCGGATGCACCATTAAGTGCATTCACAATCACCTATGGTTGATGCGCCCGCGTGGTTATTGGTTGGATATCAGATGCTGCTTTGGTGTCGGCGTGGATCAGGTGATGTGCCGTTAAGCTTTGCCATGTAGATGAAATGAAAATACAATTCCACAAACATGAATGTTTTGAGCAAGTGGTAAAGGGACGTAACACAACCAACTTTATGCTCATGCAATCGCCTGAAACAACAAAGCAGTTCGCACGCGTTCGCAGTTCCGCTCATTTAAGCAAGGAGTTTTATTTAACCAGAACGGCTAATACTCAGTGGTCACACCCATGTGTTCAACTACTTAGCCAATGATCCCAAAGGCATAAATAGAATGGATCACAACAACTACGGTATTATCATATAAAATACGGTTAGGTAAATTGGGTACACCACAAATATGCAGGATCCAAGCAATCACGAGCAACAAAAATTACACTTACGCAAGAGGGAGCAAAGTGCTGTTCCAACCAGACATCTAGAGGACGAGTGAACGCAAGACAGGTGCGTAAAAGTACATGCAAAGGTACTCACTAATCAGTGACGGTGGAATCACGGAGTGAGCGAAGGGTGAGGGGTTAACAAATGGCACACATACAAGTAAACAGAGTGTCAAACTTGATGATCTAAGCATCATTCAGGGAAATTGATAAGCAAGTTTCAATGATATGAAGATAAGGACACCAAATCTGGCGCAAGGCGCATCTGTTACAGACGCAACGAAAGTAAATGAGGTTAGATATCTTTAGTGGGGGAATGTAAGCGTAAATCATGTGTGAACCAAGGGACAAGGGTGTAAGCAAACAGAGAAGTGAATAATTATTGTGGTAAATATATTAGATGGGTAAGAGGGCGGTCATGCACTCCGGATATTTGAGGACATGGTTCGGTGTAAGGGTGGTTGTCATATCCACGATGAGAGGCCATTTAAACGAGCGGCAAAGTATAGTCCAAATGTCAACCGAGAACACATTTCAAATGAAATCTGGTGGCTGGACCGAAACAGCAAAATGAGAGACCACCAGCACAAACTGGCCACACACTACAGTCGGCTTGATTGTCGACATAATGTGTGCTCCCTTCTGGAGTCCCGAGCATGGAATGCATTTCCAAATCGTGTCATCCTTGTTCCTACATTAACGTTATTTTCAAACAGCGCCTTGATGACACACTATTCCACTTGCCTTACCTACTATGGTATGCTACCTTCAGAGGAGGAAATAACACGAACCAAACTATGTGCTCAACAACCATCTTTGCAAGTTGGCGATGTGAATAGTTTGGATGTACCTGAAATGGAGTAACGTATCAATTCAATCAACTGAAGCGGCCCATGATCTATAATATATCTATAATTGCTCCTCATAGTATGTTGCATGTGCAGATTCCATTCCTATTACAAACTATCGGTGAGAAGCAGTACAGGCAAATCGGCAGACGCTTAAAAGGACGATTTACGCAATCGTTGATCATTTTAATCTTAATATTCTCTCCAACCATCCTACGGGACTTGTTAAGCACAAACATCTTACTCGTGACAAACCATTGCTCAATACCCAACAAGTAGTAGGCTTTTTCTCTATACCACATAGAATGATCTCATTGGTAGGTGTAAGTCAACTTACCTCTCTATTACTCCCACCATGTACACACATCCCTTCCCATATCGATAGTCACCGTTTGTTTGCTCTTCCCGCACCGATTAGCATAAGCTGTGTATCCCTTCATCTGCCTCAGTGCATCTATGACCCATCAGGTGTGCTCCAAACAGATTAACTCCATTCCACTAGAATACGCACCAATTCGTACTATTCACTAATCCCATCATTTGACCTAAACTATAAACACGCCGTGCACTGTAGTGCCGTCACTTGAGCATCCTGTCGATCTGAATCCTGACTTGTTCGCTGTCGGACCAAATTGCTTGTCATCTTAGTTGCTTTGAGTTGGAAGTGGCATTACTGAGTACTGTTTGTTAATTCCGGATTCGTTGCTGATTTGATCCCTTTGGGACCGCGTTGCTCAAACCCTCTAAGCAAATGTTGTCCTTTATATGCACTTAGGGTCTGAGGCAAAATGAATGCTTCCATCCGTGTGGCTCCCAATTCCCCGGTGCCACTCTCCAGTGTGGTTGATCAAATGAACCAATTGCTTGAATGCTTTGAGCAGTGTCCACAATAACCTGTCCGCCAACTAGCCAATCAACGAATTAGTCCACCATTCGGTAACTCAACTCAACAGAACAGACCGTCATTGAGAAAGTTCAACAACCATGTTGAAGTATTTTGTTCATATACAAATGGCTGTACAAGAAACAGTCGATCAAATTAGAGTCAGGCTTGAGCACGGGGTGGATATCTCGGAGACGGCCGTGTGTGACGGTGGATTGACACTTCCAGTTTGATGCATTTCACCAGAGGTATGAATAGAAATGCAGCGATCAATACACAACCAGCTGAAATTGTGAGAATCCCTTTGGTGAACTGGTGTCTACCTTTTAGCTGAAGTAAGAAATGCTGAAATGGAACACAGGCACCAGAGGAGAGAAATTGTACTCGGACATGTCTCGGAGGTATTAGGCTCTAAAATGAAGTTACGTACTGTGCAGTATCCAGACCAAATCTGCGTGTGTTTGCCTACGAAGCGGATAATAATTCTATGAAAGACATCACCGGAAGTTTCTCAACTCAAACGAGTGCCTAGAGCTCACGATCTATAACTGAGTGGGATTAGACGGCTATGGTACAAGAGGATGGACGCATCAGCAGCAAGTATGTGATGGTGCTTCCTCTGTTCCAACACTACTGCTATACAATTTAACGGAACATTTCACTCAATTCCAGATGGTGTTGCCTTTCTGGTGTGCGAAATGTATTTCAGATCTGCATCCATTTTACCACAGATTGGAGCAATCAAAATGTCACACACGTCTAGTGATTGGTTTTGCTAAACTGGTACTTGTGCCA
>CALYDF020000630.1:0-32222 GCA_944474145.2 Dicrocoelium dendriticum | reverse complement strand
CAGCTGGTGTAACAACAAAGTGATTTGGCATAGAATCAGTGTAATATGCTGACAGTTAAATTCGCATTGTATTATGTAAGCGTTACCAGCCAATCAACTACCAGCGTCATAAACACGGGTTCTTGTAACCATATATGTGGTTAATTTGCAAGCGATAATCTCGTCCCCATCATAAAGCGTCCATTGCACTCTCAACTCTCCCTGAAATAAAGATAAAAATAACAGCAAATCGGAAATCATAGATCCGAAGAATTTTCTACTGAAGGTCAGGTTTCGCGTTCGCTTCTCGATTTGTCGATCCAAGTGGATACAAGTGTTATCAAGGATAAAGTATATACTGCATGTAGGATAGTGTTATTTGTATATTACACCGTTCTATTCCAGTGGCACAAAGATGAACTAATTGAATGAATTACAATTTTATGTCGTCAAAACAGCTATACGCATTAGTTGGACGCTGTTGAAAATAGTGGAATTTGTGGAATACGGAGCCATATCTTCTGCCCGAATGGTGTCCATTTAAATCCTGGATAATTACGTAATCTGCACCATATCTCTAGAAATTAAAGAGACTCACCATTGGATAGGAAGGTACAACTGGGAAAATTATGTGTATTATATAATATTTCTCGGTACGCAACAGAGAAAATTCTTCACCCAGGCTAACTGGACGCAAGTTTTTGGAGTCAAACATAAGGAATGGATATTCCGAGTAGTCGTACCAGCCTACAATCTCCACGCTGGCATTTTTTATCAAATCGTCTATAAGTAAAGAAGAAACGGGCTTACGTACTGTATTGTTAGCTTTACAAACGTGCGTGCATCATTGGATCAAATGGATTCCGACGACGGAACTTGGATCCACAACAGTCGCTTGAGCAATATATTTCCGTAAATACCATGAATGCGGAACGGTTCCCCTGAATTTATTTATATTACATGGTTATACTCTAGCATATGTTGATAATTTTATGCCCGTGAATCCAATGTTCTTGCAGCAAAGTTGTCAGTCTTATTTAAGGGTATGATTGAGCGAATGTCTGGTGTGTATTTAACACACAAATAAACGTGGTTCAAGATTTATTCTCTAGCAGTTTAGATTTTAATCTCTAATCGAAAGAACGGTTTTGTACGTTCCAACTGCACAGTTCCACTCACTGTGGGTGATGTGGATATTCATTTGGGTGAAATGTCCTCGGTAGATAGCACAGACGTCTTTCGTACAACCATCCGTAGCAAAATGTTGTATATTCGTTGGAACTAGGAAAAAGCATGTTGCGTTTGTGGAAAATAAAGATACCCGCAGCCCTATCCATCAAACTTAAAAAATTATCATGAAAATTGGATGATGAAACCAATACATATTTTTATATCACCTATCTCAAAACATTCAGGGTTTCAGTTTCTACGACAATTTTATACCAGACTTTTTACATACATTACTGGTTATATTCAACTAGTTGAGTTCATTAATCAATCAAGAGTAAGCTCATATACCCCTTGGATTTTCAACGAACATTCAAGAAAAGAAAACAAAATGCTTCAAGGTTAGTTTCTTCCAAAACAGCAACTAAGTACACAATTTTTACGAAAAGTGAGCATACTGATAACTTTTATTCTCAATAAAACAAGGTATATTACATAACTAAGACCTACAATTTTTCTATTACTACCATGATCCTATTAATAAGTAATTATGCACGTTCAGATCTTGGCGACTTTCTCCTACAAATATTTACTATAATGATTATGTCCAAAATAAGTTTGGTAAATGTCTCGTTAGCTGTGAGTGTATTTTTATGCTAGGTTGTCGCTGAATTAATACCACTGGCAGAAAGCTAATGGATATGCTTACCACAAGCGAAACGTCTGGAAGCAGAGACTAATTTCAATATTGTAAAGAGCATATTCACGATTACCATGATGTTACGTTTGGTGGTCATTTTCATTCAAACAACTGTACTCGATTTCTCAACCTACCGGAGAGAGTTGCTATATATAACAAAATGAGTTTGTCTGAAGATTTGCATATACACAAAACGGTGAAATAATTCGTCAGTTGTTTGGCATCCGAAGCTTATTAACTAATGGTTCTTGTTTTAAGCCGCTTTGAGTCTTTTGGTAAAATGTGCAAGTATTAGCCAAATACAAATTACATGCGCATATTTGACTGATATCTTAACCTAATTTTCTCAAATCATGCAATAACCAGGATCATCAATGAAGACCCTTACGTGGTAAAATCTGCTTTGTGTTTGATATTATGCCGAATGCTTGTTCCTGAAAGATAACTGCTTGTCGGTTAGATAACATATGTTAAAATATTCTCTATGGAGTACTCCAAACCACGCTCGACTTCCGCTTCGTTACTATCTCATTAATTCGTTAAAAAGAATTTGGTTGCAATGTTAGCTATACGCATGGTCAGCTTGGGTGATATTTGAAAAGTCGTGGGTTTCAACTATTGCATTTAACACATGATTACATGAAAGCTAGCTTACGGTTTCCTAACATTATGTCCAATGGACCTAGTGATTTTGTCCATTTGGTTTTTCTATTATGGCCGCCTGAATGATTGAATTTCGCTTGTTAACAGCAAGTATGTTTCATTCACATTTTGCCAAATGCTATTCGACTAAGTTATTCTACCGACAAGTTTTGACTTAGAGCAAACTGTTATTACTTATTTGAAGGCTGTCAGGTTGTTGTTACCTAGCATTTCGCAATATTTTCAGTTTTTGTGGTCAGATACTTCGCACAAATTCGTCAAAATAGTTCAGCATTTTCACTTCCAGCAATCAGCAGTGAATTTCGTATAAGTTTATGCAGAAAATACCCATCGGATATTACATGTAATAAATCCGCTATGATCCGGTACATTTTATTAAAAGCAAAATATGTTGTGAACAGTTAGGTCAGTGAAAACTTCTGATGGTAAATGCAAATGGACTTGCTGAGAGTTGGCAGAGACTAAGCATAGACTACGTCCGTGTCAGAAAACGAGTTGAGATTAATTTCGTTCCACTTTCGAAAATGATCTTACATATCACAATTTTCGAAGTATAACTTTCAACGTGTATTGCAGAGAGAGAATAAATGGGGTTGGTGACAAGGATGAGTCGACATTGGTGCTCGAACTGATTGGTTGGTACGTACCACAGGTCAGTACTAGTTTGCGGTTATTTGTTATAGAGTATTGTTTCGTAGTAGCCTTGAGCTCATGCTTCTATGTATCCTATATTGCTGTAATGGTATTTTTGGAACTTGACTTCTTTCCAGCCTACATCATCTTATTTGCTACATGACATACGTCATAAAATCATGCTTTCATGTTACTAATACCACGTAGCAATCGCTAGGGTAATCTGACATTTACTAAGCCCAACTGCAGAACAACAATTTGTTGACGCTAAGGCCATTGTTGCTGAGGCAGTTCTGCGTGCTCAGTTTACTCAAACTGTGACATATTTGTTCGGGTGGCTGAAGTTATAATTACGAAAATCAGGTGAGAATAATGAATCATCCAGGCATACTGCCTGACCCGTAATGCCGGGAAGATACGTAAGGAAATCTAAAACGAATTATGAATTTCGAGGATTCGAAGGTTTTTTAATGAATGTTGATTTCGGCCAAAGTATACGAGCCGGCAGTGTGTGTTGATGTGGGCCAAGTAAGCATAATATGAATAATGATTACATTAGTTTAACTGCATTTTGCTACCCCACGTGGAATGTCGTTAGGAGACAAAA
Source organism: Dicrocoelium dendriticum (assembly GCA_944474145.2). Taxonomy (NCBI): domain Eukaryota; kingdom Metazoa; phylum Platyhelminthes; class Trematoda; order Plagiorchiida; family Dicrocoeliidae; genus Dicrocoelium; species Dicrocoelium dendriticum. The sequence continues at coordinate 28,473 of CALYDF020000630.1, read as the reverse complement.
TTGCAATAGGACAGATGACATGATAGTTGTATTTTGTGGTGTGGGAAGGCACATGAAGGCGCATGAACAAGCAATAAATGTGGACAAGCTACTGATGCCCGTGACGTAGGCGATAATTATATCGTATTTCGGTGGTATTCTGGTTTTTGATAATGCAACATGTACTTCATTGCTGTTAGTGGAGCCCGTGTTTCCGGAGGCTAAACCTGTCGAATGTGGCGTCCACAGTTTGCATCGTAAGTTAGGACGTGACGTGCTGCTCCCCGTGGATTAGTGATACAATGCGGCTGGCTATAATTCCTAGCCAATATTTTTCATGGCTTTGGACGCGCTCCTCCCTAGGTGCGCCACTGGATGGGAGGAGAGTGTTGTTGCTTTCCAGGCACGTAAAGATTAGCTGACGTTTGAAATGCTGAGAAAAAGCTTGCACATTTACATAAGCAACGGTACCCATAGCAACGTAATTCACTTCATTAGACTTACGAAGCCATTGCATTCAGGTAAAATACAGGTTCATGTGTAGACTTGATCTCCAATACCTACCACTTCCCTCATGTAATTTTACAGCTCACTGTCCAGTATGATGAAATAATCCTAGTAGATGGAGATTGCGATGTGAAATGGGTGATTAGCGTCTTTATCTAACAGCAATATACTGTTGAATATTGAAGACAAGCTCACTGAGTGCGTTCAGTAGTTGCATTGTACTGACTACCGCTAACAATTTGCAGCTACAGCGACAAAATATCGGTTGAGAAAAGTTGTAAATAGGCTTGGAGATGCACAAATTTTCATTAAAGTTTCGCAAGCATTGTGTATGTTCTAAGGTAGTTAAGTTTGTTCACATTAGGATGTATTGCGGAATGCAAAATGTGAGTATATGTGCAGAATGAGCATGTGGCTCAAATTCAGTGTCATAAGAAGGACAGCTGATTTAAAGCACCCAGCGCCGGGAAAGGAATCGCCGAATATTCTCGACTTTGCAGGGCATTTGTTGTTTGTCTTTGACCGACGCAGAGGCTGGAAGATGCATTTAAGGTACGTGTACGTTAGATCAGGTTGTCTGCAGTGATATATAAAAAGATTGGGAATCGAGTTATCTTCCTCGAATGACACACAGTTTTGATCATCGAATCTAAGCAGATTATATCCTTTTCCATAAACCGATCATCCACCATCATAGATCAATTACAATACGAGGTAACGAGAGACAGCCAATTGCACCTGCTTCGATCCTCATGTAAGTTACATTAAATGCATTCATCAAATATAAGACTTTCTTCCGATTCGAGATATTTCGGCTCAAATTGCAAACTTGATATCAACGAGACATTCCCCCGGCAAATACATCATAGCTTGATGTGAAGTATTACACTGAAAAATGGCGAAGCATTCCGAACTGGGAAGCAGTAAAGAAGTAGAATATAGTAAATATTTTAACACACAGTTCGTCAAGGCTTCCTAAATGTGAGACAGTCCTTCATGTGCATCGACCTGTGGCGTACCGTCTGTAGTGCGCGTCCATCAACTCCATCAGTATCCGAAATCGTGACCACAATCGGCTTGAACCGCCAGCCAACACTTTATACCAAAAGGCAGGGATGACAGCCGCAGACTGTCAAGATTTAAAAAACATAGCGCATCTCATTCTATACTGTCATACACATTTGTAAATTGTAGAGGAGAGATTTGGCACCAAATAAAAAGAACTTCACTGGTAGGAAATATCTGTTACATAGCACTTAGAAACAGTTACGGCGTATGTTATGACGTACTAACAAGTTCTTTCGTGTGACATGAATAACGGTCCGTTGTCCGAAGGATATTTGGATTTCGAAGTTACTGCAATGCTTTTCGATTGTCCGACCTACCAAGATGTGAGTGAAAAAGCGATTAAACATTGAGTATTTAAACCAGGTACATATGGGCAGTGTAAACAAAGTGAAAGGAAGAATTGATAACAATACTGTATTTTGTTTACGGTCAGGCTGCTCATCTGTAAATTTTGATTGTATACCACGTGAACTGTATTCCGATGCTTGTTGAAATGCCAACGAACAGCGCTGTTTTCTGTCAAGTATGTGTCAGGCATTATACTAAAGCTACATACAAAACGTCGGTATGGATGTCAATCGAAAATTTGTTCATTATTTAGTATTGATCCAAAGCATTTTGCTGAAGTAGTTAAATTTGCAATATTCTTTGTATTGCGTGCACTATGAACAGTTCTGTTTAAAATTAAAAACGTGCCAATGTAGAGTAAATTGTGTGCAGAGCGGTGAAATCAGTGTGATGTTTGGATTTGAATTTCGTATTTATAACTGGTTGAGGTTAATAGATCACATGGAGCAGAAAGATAGTGCCGAGCAGACCATTAATAAGTGCATCTTACAAGGTAACTGAATTGTTGCGTGATGACACAAATGTGTATTACTTTGTTTGCTGTGTTCCATTGAGCGGTATTCGTGGGTAGATAGAGCATGCGGTTCGTATATGAACAGACAGAATCCAACTGAGAGAGCTTTCTGAACTGCAATGCGATGCAGCTTTATGCTCTATCTGTTGTGCTACTCACGCATCCTGAAACCTCATTGAACTGTGGATGACGAAGCCCTATGACAAGTAGAGCGAAATAGAGAATACATGATATACCATCAAGAGTAGGAAGACTGTGGATAATGCTGCAACTGTTTGATATGACACTAAATTTCACTGTATTGTACATTTACCACATAGCTTTCCATGTTTCCGTTGCACGGATACAGAGCGGAATTTGCGATACGATGTTGGTGGGAGTGAAAAACAAGTGCGAAGTTATTCTTTTTAATCTTCTCGTCAAAAGCGCACTTTGTTACGGATGTATCCCGGTTGATGTTGCTATTTATCTACAAGAAGCAGCATGGACCAAGACGACTTGCTTCTGTAACCCCAATGTTAAAAACGTTGGTTTGAAAAATCTGCTGTGATCGAGGGGATCGAAACTGGCTAAAAAGTGAGCAAAGTTTGTAGTTGCGAGAACAGAGCTACGAGGTTTTCAGTCAAAGCTTTATGCAGGGCGAACCAGATAACAAGCGTAGAAAAGCCAAGGCATGGGAAGTAATACGCTGATTTAGAAATCCCAACAGGGAAGTACTGCGGCATATGCAGTTTAAAACGGCATTCGGTGAATCACTTATGCAATTTATATGACCACTAAACATACTTGATCAAAACGTTGTGAATAAATGTGTCGTTTTCCCTTGTATTAATGGTAGAACACATGGCGTGATGTGACATACTACCACTGAGCTGGTATCGTATTGGAACACATATTTAAAATATTTAGCAGGAGAATGAGATGGTTGTCATCATACGAAATTTTCTGAACAGGTTTAGCAAGAGAATATAGTGGCTTTTACAAAATTTGTGCGTTTTAGATTTTAAATCACACGGGCATTTGCTGTACATGCCATGTCCAACTACAAACTTTAGTTTAGTTATCATTAATAAAGCAGCGGAGATGGTTGCTGATCCCCTCCTGTATTGGTACAGGATGATCTTGGTTGTTACAGATGATTGGCAAAAGCATTCAAAACTGGTAACCAAACCCTGGAAAACTACACAAGGAGACATGTAAAGCATTGCTTATTAAGCTCTAAGAAATTCATTGTTCAGCGTTCATAACCGCATGCTACTCTTAATTGGAGCGGATATATTTGCAGCCCATCGGCGGCTAGAGCAGCTCTTTGCTGGAAGGAATTGGCTACTTGTTGCAAGTGGCCCAATTGGGTAGGCACTGATTGGACCAGCAAAATGGGAACCGTATCATTTACCTCTAGGAACTATGCCCGATGGAGCCGGCAATCTGTGGAAGAGCAAATTAAACTGATTTATAATAGTGAGTTCGTCGGCTTTGCCTCTGTGAATCGGGGTATATCCGTTGAAGGCAGAGCGACATTGTTCATAGCACAAACTCAGTAGGTTTGGCAGATGGTCACTTTGTGATAGCACTTCCATGGCGAAACGAGGAAACCCAGCTAACTAATAACTATGTAATGGCATGGCAACGGTTACAGCGATAGTGAAAACAATTAAATGGCAACCACTTTACGAAAGGCCTAAGACCGTGCCTGAAGATTTTCTAAGGAAGAAGTACGCGGTTACCGACCCGGTTGAGCAACTCAAGCCCAGTTTAATCCTCGCTGGTACCTCCCGCATCAAGCCGCAATAAACTTCAAGTGGCATGATAAGCTACAAGTGGTTTTAGATTGTGCTGCGAAGTATGATGGCTTTTCATTTAACGACCGATTGCTTCAGGGCCCAGATTTCACCTCCAGTCTTACAGGAATCTTATTGCGTTTCAGGTACCAGATGGACACTGCAGATAGAGAGGGAATTTTTATGTACGTGAAAGTACCGGACAGAGATAAAAATGCATTAGTTTTCTTAATTTAGCGAAAAGGGGAGCTGGACGCGTGCTGTTGATTATGCAAGTTACCGGACATCCGTTTGGTGCCAATTCAGCCCCCTTTGTGCCACATTTGCATTACACCGAATCTTTGTAGTGCGGGACGATCAATGTAGGCAGGTGGTGAGAGACGCTAAGTAGACGAATTTTTACGTTGATAATTGCTTGCTTCCGATCCCGTTCACGCAATAACTTATAAAATTTGTCTCACAAATCCCAGAAGTGTCAAGCAGGTGTGAGTTCAGGCTGTGCAAGTGGGTTCCAAACTGTGCTGAAGTATAAAAGTTATTCCTCTATCAGATATAGCGGAAACGATCAAACCAATTAACCAATCAGACAGCTCAATAAGCCCAATGAATATTGGTTTCTTTTTCACCTACTGCGAAGTATGGGCCAAAATAGCGGAGAGTATTCTTGTCCGTAGTACCTTTTCTGTATGCCTCAATGGGATTCATAGGACCTTTAATTAGACCGGCCTAGTTACTGATACAAAATGTAACCGTGACAAACGCGCATGGGATGAGGAAGTCGCCTGTGAAGACGCAGATACCTGTCAAAATTTGCTATCCGGAATGAAAGAAATAGTGAAGTTAAAATCTCCAGGTGCGTAAAATGAGTCACACCTATAAACAATCTTTGCAGTTACCTGTATTTTTGCGATGTATCAGAAAAGAGATAAGGCGCAGTCGCGTAAGATCGATTTTGCAAAGCGGACAAGCGTGCATACTGCGCATTGCTCTACGCGAATTCTGGAGTGGTTTCCTTAAATTCTGTATCCATTCCTCGAGTAGAGCTGTCTGTCGATAAGCTTGCCACGAGTATTTGTAGATGTGTAAAGGAACGCGCATGAGATTTGATAGGGTTTTCATATGGACAGATTCAACAGCGGTGCTTTAATATATCGAAGATAGGTCGAGGAGGTTTAATAAGATTTACCTACCGCTAATCAATTATACTTGAATTGTCTACGCTGTGTCAATGGAACTACGTTTAATCCAAACCCAATCTAGCCGATCTGCTTTCTTGAAGTGTCGTCTTGTGAGCGCTTAAGACAATGCTTAGGTGGTCCCAAATTTCTGCAGATGTGCGGTGTCAAGTGGCCAAGTATACCATGTGTTATTCCAACTTCGGAGATCGTGGAGTAAATGTGACCTGTTGTCCGCCCATATGCCATTACCGAAGAGACTCCATTGCACCGGTACATGAGGCGTAACGCTGAATGGGATAAATATGTTGTGGTCCGTCGTGTGGCTTATACGATCACAAATATATATTCAGCGACTAAATGGCGGTCTTTCATATCCAGACTAGCCTAGGAAGTCAACTAAGCTCAACGAAATTTCGGAGGCTCAAATGATAGCCACTCAAATCGTGCAGCGTCCTGAGTACAAGGATGAGCTGACTCTTCAAGTGATAGAGATGGATAGATGTTAAACGCGGTACGGCGAAGGAGCCCGCGGAGACGACCATTCCCGTTACTACTTAATGGTTAACTCTGTGTTGGCAAAAGGTTGTCCCACTAAATATTTGGATACTGCGTGAGCTTTCCGGTTTTATTATACGAGAGAGACGCAATGACCGAGATGCATACAAACTTGCATCCATTTAGCAGAGGTCACTTAGGAGTGACACAAGTATTAGACGGTATTTAACGCGTGCTGAATTGTTCAAGCATTTCAGCTGTTAAACTGGTAAGTGGAAAGTTGTATTGGAAACAGGAAGTTTACTTTCTATTTCCAAACAGAAAATTCAGAAGACGTAGGCCGTGAGATGACTCCGTCATTTTGTGCATGCTCCTAAATCACAAACAATGCAAAAAGTATAGGTATTCAAAATGTGTGGTCTAAGTGATAAATATTTAGCCAATCGTTGGCCAATCGTCACGCCTCGCACTACCACAGGCAACTGTTTCTGCACAAAAGGCAGCGGCAGCTATCGATTGATGACGGTGACTTCCAAGATCGTGAGAATGTGAGGTCGCTGATTACGCATCAGGACGGTGAATGACTCATCAGGGTTACCTTAGTAGTCGAGGATCATCAAGTACCCTGTGATCGCCGAGGCAGATCGATTTCTCAATTCACCCGATTTCACCCCTACGGAAACATCCGGCCGCGTGACCACTTATGAATGTACCCATGGATCGTGACACCTAGACTTCGGTTAGTGCGCCTGATTTAGCTGTGTCCTCAGCCACAGGTGAACTTGTATAAGCAATAGGACATGCACTGCCTCGTTATCGGTGTCTTGTGGGAACACATAAGCGGTGGTCTCGCTGAATTGCGCAACCGTGGTTTAGCTGCATTGTAAGTGTTGGATATGTAGAAGAGAGTTAGTGCAAACTGCTGATAGCTCCGTTACTGCTACTAAGAATACAAGAAAGGGATGGTTCCCATTCAGATAAGCGGGCGTCGACTACGTTTGGCTATTGATTGTCAAGTGCGACAGAATAGAGGAGATCGCGTATTGCTGCATATTTACTTGCTTGCAGAGGATGGGCATTTAAATTTAGGTGTCACAAACATTCGGTACTGATTCCTTAATATAACATTCACCAGGAGGTAGGTTGACATATACCGTTTCCAAAATCATTTCGCTAACACAGCACCATCTAAATTATTATGGGGATTTCGATGCGTTTCACCATAAAAAGGCTTGTTTCACTATTATGAAAAGAATTAGTGGTTTTTAACTCGAACGGACTATGATCACATTAATAGAAAGTATTTCGATGATGTACTCACACAAAATGAACTTGGGTCTCAGCGAAATCTACACAGGCTTCCGACAGCACAGGTGCACCAACGTCCAGAATATATTCTTCGCGGCTTTTTACGTGCCACATTTATGTACATTTCTATATTGCTTACCATAAGATGTTCAGTCAGGAGAAGTAATGTTCACAGCAGAACGGTTTCAAAGAAACTTCACTGATCCATTTGTCATCCTAGAGTCAGAGTATCCTGGTGGTCAAACTTTTCTCGTAGCTCGGTTGTTTAGTTGAAAACGTGTCGACGATGTCAGCATTGTCAGTGCACTATTATGTAGCTGAGCGACACGACGCCATGCGAAGAGTCCGTGAGTTTAAATGACCGATCGCATGGGCCTACGAGCCATCGGTCTTAGTTTGGATAGTTCGACTGCACATGACCATATAAATCGGTCTCTCTGTTTCGTACCTCGCACTGTCAATGCACCTAAGTCTGCGGTTAACGTCGTCCTTTCACGTGATTGTCCGGCGTTTTGCTCCGTTACTGATTTGGCTCGGTAATTGATCAAGTATTCATATTGGGGCATATATAGAACCTAGTTTAAAACACCGGTTGATTAAATTGCCTGTAAAGTAGTAGCCTTTCAAGAATGCTCTTGATTGCTTCGACATTTTACGAGCTAGGATCCTTAAATTCTTGTGGTCGAATTGTTCGCCTTGCTAACTGGGCATAGAAAACAACGAAACTATCTCATAATATATGTTGACCATATTTTATTTTTTTGTTACTAGTTGAAGGTTTTATAGCAGTTTGCAATTTATCTTGTAGATAACTTCATTCTGATCGCCTTGCTATACTTTGTCTTTTTGTCTTGGTTGGTATTCGTTGCCATCTTGCCGTAAGTGCCGTGCTTCGTAGCCATGACGCCAATGTTGTGTCCCAATATGCGCAGTAGGGTTAGCCGCAACCCGACCTCAGTATCAGTACTATGGATACGCAGGAACGGAAATCAGGACAAAGGCACGATGCACTTGGAACCGTGTATTCTACTAAATGAATCATTACAAGTGTGATGGATATTAGCGATCTATCAACAAACACACAACCAATCAATCGCGAGGTGGTCGCAAGTGCGTTGGTAGAACCATCAGTAATGACGCCACGGGGAAATCTGTGTGTGCGCATAGACAATATCCTCATCATACTATAAGTAGCAGTGGCTCAATGTTGTAGGCGATATAGAACGAATCCGAGGAGTGTAGGAATATGAATAACGCTGGAAAATTCAGGTGGATCGTTGCAAATGTACCTTGAACGCTTCTTATGTAGTTACAGACAGAACACTTAAAAGTACGAAGTTAATTCATACAATTTTACGCCACCAAGCACCAGAGCATCTCGACGTGGCATCTACTTGCAGGCTCTCAAACAGTATTGCCATTGACTGTGTTTGAAGAGATTTAATTGAAAAGCTTCAGTGATATAGTCCAATGATCATCAAAACGAAGTCAATTTGATCACAAATTGGCGCAGATTTTAATAGCATGACTCCAATACGCATGGCAGCAAGGAGTACAGCACGTCATATTTACAAAACCAACAACAACCCAGAGCCTAAGGGAAAATTTCTGACTTACGGCAAAAAGTGCACCTCACTTCTACGCAAACAAACTTTGCCTTTCAGTATTGCCTAGCCAAAATATTTCTACAAAACAAGTTACTGTACAGGCAGATCAAATAAAAGCATGTTAACCCATGAAATCTACCAACATTTTACCAATAGCTGGCAGGGTACATAGCGTTGATAATTATCCAGTGCCCCAGAATTTTAAAGTCGGATCCAGTTCCTGTCACATAACATCATTCACACTATGGGCACTAGGGATGAAGCTTTATTATCAATTCAGCAATTGTACTAAGGACTTAGCACTCATTAAGCGATCATTGCTCCCTGGGCGCCGGTAACGTTCTCCCGAAAGCACTAAATTGTGCTGTTGCAGGCAATCTGTGCGTCTTCTAATTTAGTGGGCGGGATTGCTGGTATCTCGATATCCCGAAACGAAACAGGGCGGGGCCTGACAAATTCTTTCTGACGAATGACTACCATGCAGTCTGACACTGCCAGTTCCACAGTTGGTTCCGCAACTTCATGCAGATCTCCAGGTTCCTGGTTGGTTTCTTTACGCAACTTGAAATAAATCGTTTCGTTTTCAAAGAGGTGCCGATCAACCGTCATTCAGTCATACACTGACTTAGAATTCTAGTCATCAGCATCGAGACGTAGACTTTGATGGGGAGCAACAGGTGTAATATTGTCCCTAACCTCCGCCCAAATATTAGTACGCCGGGGCTCTTACCAGTCGTCTCGTTCGGAATGGGAGCATAATCAAAATTGGACACGTGAAACTCTCCGGGTCACAAAACCGCCAGGTGGATAGTCAGGCTTTACGATTAGGTGAGAGAGAAATAATCGAGGAAGATTATCCGTGAAACATACGCGTTTGTATACTTATATACCGCATCCTGAGCTAGCCGGAGTAGCGATGATTTCACTGATTAATCTATGGGCCGGTACAAAACCTAAAAGATTAAAATACGAAGGAAATGCACGTCTTTTTGTTCAGCATTAGGCCAACTGTTAGACAGCAGGCAGTTCGTTGCTGTCTTTTACACAATCGCAGATCGATCGGGGTGACTTACTCAAGCGGACGACATCGGTGTCCGAGTGATGGTTCGGTGGATTGCTGTTCGGCCAGGGTAGGCACGGCTACTGAACAAACATATTTTGCGGGCATAGCTGAGGTTGGAATATTCAGATGATAATAGATTCTGCTTTATCGCAGTCAGTAAGTAACACACCTCCAGCCGCGGAAATGTGATGTATATTTGTCACCAAACAGCATACTTCTATGTGTACTAACGACAGACCGTCGAAGCTGACCGCTTCTTGCACAATCCATTGATTGGAGTGCACCCGTGACGCAACATATATAGGCCGAACGCCACGGTATTTTCACATCGCATTAAGAAACATAGTCCTAAATGGTTGACGAACAGGGGCACTAAAGTTTTGGCAAGCGAAAGTTTGTCCCATCTATAAAAATCAGGTCACATATATAACTTTCTCAACGAATTTACCGTGGTTTATCAGGTCGCCTTGAACAAGTCGAATGTTCTGCGTCCACGAATGCTCGCATCAGCAGTAGGTGTTACCATTCGAATATTTCAACCTCTACTATGTTCATAAAATAACTTTGTTTAATTGCTCTGTCTATCCTGGCCGAACAGCAGTCAACCTAACCGTCACTCTGAAATCATTGTCGTCCGCTTGTTTACATAAGTACAAGCCATTTGTGTGTGCGTGCAAAACAGCAACAATCTTTCCTCAGTGTAACAATGGATGGACTCGAGAGTCGTGACTTGAGAGAAGTTGCGTGCTATTCGCTCGCTTGTGCACTCATGGTTTTCTAACTGTGGTTCAGCGACATTATGTCAAACACCTTTGGATCCATACTTATTCGTCGTGCTTTTACAAGCTCTAAATTTTGCTACAAGTTTCCCGAGTATACTCCGATGCATCCTACATTTACCCAGAATTCTAAATTCCGGGCAGTGTTTCGCCGATGTCCAAGCGCCAAAAGTTGCCTAACTGCAACCATCGGAGACATTGCTTGGTCTCACTCGGTAGACCATTTCAACGGCTTTCGAACGAACCGTCACACGTTCAAATACAACATTGTTTGGTGCAGCTACAGGTCTCAAAGCAAATTCATTCGGTGCGATTCATAGGCTAAACCACGAAAATTCTCAATCACACCTACGTGTATTCTGCCCCACGTTCAAGCCACTGCAAGCACACAACTGCAACGTGAACACTGTGACCTAGCCGTCAACGTCAGCAGCAGAACAACTTTTTACCGTGGAGGGTGAGTCATTCAAATGATACTTAACATTTGCTCAATAAACGCGAGGTCCGCAGCGCGGTGACACGGTCTAAAGACCTATGTGGATCGTGTTCCAAACTTGTTAAGGGGATGCATTTTGTGCCGCAACTGTTGCCAGTTCTTCCATGCGAGCAGCCTCCGAGTTAAACGTAGTCAGGCCAAGTTATTAAACAAAACAGAATCGCTATGGTTCTGTGTGGAATGCATATTGATCCTACTGATAAAAAGCGTACTTCTATTATCTCAGAACTATGACCAGCTACTAGCCAAGTTTGAGGAAACGGTGACCACCAAATTCCCTACGTTTCGGGTGAGCATAGCGGACTGTGCAACCCAATCCTCCCCTTGGTTGCTGCTCCTATCCCGCGAAGAACTGCTGAGAACACCATAAGCAACACAACACCTAGAGTCCAGAACATCAACAGCTGTCCCAATAACACACGTGGCACACATTTGACTAAAACGCTTCCCAGTTCTATCTGAGTAACTAAATGTAAGGCTACTTCTAAACTCCCGACGGAGTGCGTAGAAAAAGAGCAAGCCGGTACTAGCGAAATTTGGGTTACGCTTACTTTCAAGAAGAGCCGTCATTTAAAATTAACATCACCCCCAACTGGATCGGAAACTATGGAGGGTAGTGGAGTTATCCTAGGGCAAACACCGCCGGTTTCCTGCGGTACAACTCTGAGTGCTTCAATCACTAACCACGACATGTCGAAAGGTGCAAAATAACTACTACCTATACTGTGTGTTCTGTGTTCCACAATCCCAGAATCAAAGTCAACATCAATAAGATGCAGCAACTTGGATGATTTCCACCAGCGGGATATTCTTGTTAACCTAATCGGAGTTGTACTGAAACCTGTACACGTAGTGCGTATTATACGATATCCCAACACTAAGCATTTCGGAGAGCTAAGACTTCTGCGCGTTGTGTTGAACGCCATCAATGAAGTAGAATCAGTAATACTGTCGACAGGTAGTCTTAGAAATGAAAACGGCTCCATCCGTAACTTTTCAGACGTCCCACGGGGAGAGCGTTATCGAGTAAACCGCAACTTAGAGGACTATCGGAACGCAACTTCAACCAGAACCATACTTCTTCACGAGGTTCTTGAGACTGAAGCATGTGATGATCATGAAGTAACAACCCATGATAAAGGACAGTGGTGTAATATTTGTGAAACACTCTGCTTGGATTATGTGTTAGCGAAATCCATGTCACGACTGCATACCTCACCGAACTACAAAGGAAGTGGCCCCAGAGTGTTGAAGGTGGTCCTTCAGTCAAAACCTGGTAACCCGGATGCTGAAAAGTTGGTACATGTTTCGTTGCAATCTACCATCTTAGGTTCGGCTGAAGACAATCAGCCGGCTTGAATACCGTAGAAATCTCTTTTCCCTCCGCGTGTGCCAGCCTTGGAACGCCCTCCCTAATTATGTCGTCTCTGCTCCCAATCTGACGATGTTTAAAAAACGTGTTGACGATGCATTGTCTCACTTATATTTCATTTTATGACTTGTTAGCCAGGGGCTACAAAACGCAACCAAACGGTATCCTGTCAAAAGCCTAACCAATGGATTTATACGTTTAACACGCGAACATCTCCGCTATTCTACTTAAGTCTATGGTGGGTCCACCACAACGCTTATCACATTATTATGCAATTCACTTTTCGCAATAATTTCCGTCCCACGGGACTTGTTAAGCAATGCTTTTTTACCCTAATAAACCATTGTTCCGTTTTTCCATTTCATTCTTATTTTAACCTTAGATGATTTGCACCGGCTCGTAGTTGAATCATTGAAAGCAATTGTCTGCACCATATTGGTGTTTTTAATGAATTGCAAAGAAGGTTCCATATTTTAACATGTTTTCATCAGACTTCCTTTCGATCTAGGTTGTTTGGAGGAGACAATTGACTATCTACGTGTTGTTGTTCGTTCACATCATTTGAACATCGGATTTTCGAACAATCAGTTGAAGCAGCTACACAAGCTGTGCACTAACAACACACAACTTCAGTTTCATGGTGCAATATGGAAACAAAAGGATTAAGTAGTGTTCGATTCACTATTTGGTCCGCTGAAAGCAAACATATTTGTGAGCAAATTAGGGGAAAGCTACCTGAGATTAGTTATTGAAGTTTTGCACCCTTATGGTCGATAGATTAGTGGTATATATTGTTTGCCAGACAGTCAATCCTGCATAGAGCAAATTTTATCCCATTTTAACTCAGCTCACGGCAATGCTAAGTTCTCCCTCGATTCAGCACGCAATGGTAGGTAGAACTTCCTAGATGTTAAAACTAACAAAAATCAGATGAATCGATCCAAGGGAGGGTGGACAGAAAAGTTAGGTGGAATGGACATTATATATATTTTTCTCAGCCTTGTCCTACTAAATCAGAATCAAAATTTGATTAGGTGTTTAACCATAAAGAAAAGGATGATTTATAATGTGGACACACTTACGCTTGGACTGAATTACTTAAGTAGCCTGTGATGATAAATGCCTCCCCCGAAAGTCAGTTCGGAAGAATACGGAGTGCCGAGAATCAAAAGCTGAAACCGATTCGGTCGGCGAAAGTTGGTTTATCTATCTTTGCCGTTCGCAGTGGAAGGATAGCGCAGACAAGCAATAGCAATCTATTGGATGCGATAAACGAAACATATGCGCTGCAAACTTATGGATAATATTTAATTCAACGCCTGGCGTATGACTTCAATTGAACAACAGGCTTTGTCGGTCAGGTACTTTTTGTGTGTTTACTCCTTCACTTTTTCATGTTGAGCAACATACACAAAATAAACATCACGAGATTCTCTGAGATAATCCGTGAGCACTATTGGACGCGGCCTTGTGGAGGTGGAACGAAAACAGAAACGAGCGCTGGGTTGAGACTTTTAGCCAAAGATAACTGTCAACTCAATACTTCCCAATGTTTTAGCCCATTTACCGTGTAACTGGATGTCGCACAGGGGTACTAAGAGGCACCTAACTAGCGACCTGCGAAGCAAACTCTATCATCCCACAGATGACAGAATTACAACCAAAAATTGAGTTGCCCAAATTGTTCTTCTAATTGACCACAAATCTCAATAACCCTTTTTGAGGAACTTGACACTGACATGTCTTTGACCTTTGGGGAATCAAATACCAGAACTTGTCATTTAACTTACCTAGGCATTTAAGCTATACACTTTTATATTTTTTAAGCTCATGTTTTTTGTATTTTTAGTTGTGTACATGATCCACCATATCTACCGAAACCAGTAATTTCAGTTTGTAATTTTACACAAACTATCTCACAAATCTCGTGAGTTTTACATTCTTACCTGTTCATTGCAATTATGGTGGGCCTTATTCATATTTTAAATAGGATTATGAGATGGGCCTAAGCAACGCATCATTCTGTACGCTTCATTTAGTAATTGTAGAATATAGGAGCAGCATTGTTCAAGCAACCATAGCATTCATGTTATGAGCGACACGGAACCCTAAAAAGACGACATTTGTGGCTCGTCTTTCAATGAAACAAGGTAAATTCTAGTATATATGAACCGATGACGACTATTTAAGATCCTTAGAAAAGCTGAGGACTAGGTACTATGTCATTTATTTTGCTATGTGGTTTTACCGTGAACCGATTCAGGTTATGCTTAACTTCAGTGTTTCAACCAGAAAATGACCGCCGTTTGTGTGAAAACAGACTGAATTGGCAAAGTACCCGTGTAATATGCTACGCGTTACATTCGCATTGTTATTTTTGTTGGAGTTAACAGCACATCAACTACGAGTGTAATGAGTGCGATTTCTTCTAACCGCATAAGTGACTTTTTTGCAAGCGATCATCTCGTCCCCATCATAAAACGTCCACTGCACGCTCATCTTTCCCTGAAAAAATAGAAATAAATGATAGCGTATGTAGAGGTGTTGATAAGAAATCTTTCCACGGAAATCCATGTTCTTCATTGGCTTCAAGCTCTGTTGATGCAACTGAAGCTAATTTGTATCAATAATATGTTATATTTTGCATATGTGGCAAGGTTATTTACAGGTTGCATCCTTTGTATTCATGGTGACATAAAGATTATTTTGAATGAATTGCCAGCATATATTTGTAAAACAGTTGAACGCATTAGTAGGAAGCTGTTGAAAATTGGTGATTTTGTGGAATACTGGGCCAACTATGCATATCGGAATTATATCTAGACAACCAAGAAAGCGGTATTATTGCTCTAAATATTGAAGGGACTTATTAGTTTAATTGAAACGAAAACTGGTATAAGTTGTCGTATTAAATAATATTTCCCAAAACGCAACATAATAAAGTCATTCCCCATTGTAAATGAGCGCCAGTATTTGGAATCAAATATAGCTACTGGATCGTACGGGTAATCATACCAGCCTATAATTTCCACTCTGGCATTTCGTATTACATCGTCTAAAATATATACAATAAGTGCACTTCTGAACTGTGTTATTCGTTATACAAACATGTTTGAAATCATGGATCAAATAAATATCGACGACGGAATTTAGATCCACCGCGCTCACATGGTAAATACATTTGGTTAAATGCTGTGACCACTAAATCCTTCTCCTGAATTTATTTATACTAAATGGTTATCCTCTGGATTATACTGACATTTCTATGCCGGTAAATCTAAAGATTTAGTAGCGAAGTTATCGGTTTCACTGTATTAGATTATGACCAAGCAATTTTCAGTTACCTTCATATCACACCATCAAATGTGGTCAAATTTTATGCGCTCACACTTTGGTGTTTAAACCTAAATGTTAGGAATAATTTTGCATGTTTCAGCTGCACCCGTTCACTCACCGTAGGCGATGTGGATATCCAATATGGTAAAATGTGCTTGGTAGATGTCGCAGACGTTGTTTGTACAGCCATCCGGAACAAAATGTAGTACATTTTTTGGAACTAGTAAAACAGCATTTGGTGGAAAACGCAATTCCGTAATATTATTTTATAAGATATAAAAAATGTTCTCTGAAATATATGCTATAAAAAAGACCAAAGCTTTTCTAGCTTTTTTTGAAAATAGCAACCTTTTAGTTCTACACAATGTTCATAACAGTCTTCTTTTAAATATGGCGCTGGTTCTTTAGACTGGTTAATTTTCATTTTAGCAATCAAACTTAAATTGTGTATAGCAATGGGATTTTCAACCGATATTTAAGGAATGGTAGTACGATTATTCCATGCAGTTTGGTCCAAAACAACAGATTCTTACACATAATATGTACGGGTGGTGAGCTCATTGCTTTGATTATGTTAACAACAATGTATCTTTCGTTATTTAAGACCTATCTATTTTACCAGTAATACCAAGATTTAATAAGTCAACGACCATAACCTCCATTTTTATATGCCACCATTCCATGACGATTTTGCTTGAAAATGAATTCTGTATGTGACTACACTCAATTAAAATATATTTGGTTAGCTGAGAGTTCATAGGGAATGCCATAGTTATCACTGAAATAATACTACAGGCAGGAAGCTAATGGATGCGCTTACCACAAGCAAAACGTCTAGAAGTGGAGAATACATTTATTATTGTGAATAGCACATTCAAGATAACGGCGATCCTACGCTTGCAGTTCATGTTCAGGCACATAATCATACTCGATAACACAACGCAGCGGAGAGATTGTATATATATATAACACCGGTGTCGTTGTGTTCATGTGCAAAAGGTGTACACTGACAACAGGTTCGCAATCAGAGAACAACCGGAATCGGAACGCCAAAACAGCGTGCGAAGCAGGGATTAAAACTGGGAACAAAGGCAAAAATTACCCGTAAGCGATAACCACGCTTTCACCAGAACCGCTTTCATGGATGCAAGATATCCCGTCGGAAGGAGACTGCACCTTAACGTGGTGCGACGCTTTGCGTACCTCATTGACCAATTGAGGTGTAATGGGTGATGCCTCTGTGCACCTTCAGAGGTACTCCTACCACGTCCGTCAGTGGTGAGAGGTCAGGCGAACTCAGTCTCCTGGTCCTGGCGCAAGCCTCGGGGTTGACAGTAGTTCACTGGGCAGCGAGAAATGAAGTCACTGATCACCAAACTGCGTGCCGTTGTTTCTTCTCGTCTTCCGGGCTGGAGTCCACGTGACTCCCCTTGTGCTTCGCCATGTCTCCCCGATGCCGCCTTAGGTAAGAACGTCAGCCACCTGTTTGTGACCGTATGTTGACTGCACTCGGTGTTGGCGCGTTGACCATGACTGTTTGCTTACGGCATAAAGGTTCTCAGGTAAGTCCCCCTTCCCTCACTCTTCTTATTCCTTATTTCATAGCTCCTTATGGTTGTATCGCCGCGAGGCATAAGTTCAAATGGCTGATGCACCGCTGTTATTGATGATGACGATGATCATCCAACATATCTTGCATTGGATAAAATATGACAACAGTCCAATTTCCATTCCCGGGTGTATGCGAACACTGTTTTCCAAGTTAATTCACCGGAAAAGTTGCATCACTATGACATGCCAAAAAATGGAGTTACCGCGTAGCACTAACCATGCTACAACGACAATCATTGTTTGGCGTCATATATTTTTCCCTGGTGATTTCTGTGGATGCAGAGTACACCGCTGGTAGCTTACCGCAAGGATGGGCACCAAGTTACCGATAGACCAGTCGGCCTACACCCTTTGCATTTCCTTCTCCTATTTTCTATTCATTGCGGCCCAGCAGCAGAGATATATCCCACCTACAGCTAACCTTTATGATTATGACGCTGCTCATGCAGTTTGTAATGCAAGGGGAAGCTCGCAATGATTGCAAATGTGTTACTAATACAGCATTCCGCGAACCCCGTACCGGCAAGGATCCCGAAAATTACCGGCATAAAACGCCTTCCACACCGTAACTTCCAAGTACCCATGCACGGAGCGATCTCCCTCCCCATCCTTGCCCCAAACGGAGTTTCGCAGCCGGACCACCGACCTGCATACGCACTGATGCTCACCCACCTGCACAGACGGCGTAACTGCAAGTGACGGTAAATCGCTTGCCGATTCCGCGGACCGCCAAGTGGATTGAGCATCGTCCCTTATTTTCCCGTACGTAATTCATTTTTAGATGTCTTCCCACGGCTCAGTGCAATGTCACCCTTTTACTCCACTTGCATTCAGTTAACATGACGAGAAAGCCCCGTGAATATAGCGCTAACAAACCACTCTCCCCAGCTATAACATTGTTGGGCCTTTCATTGGTCTAGCAACGACATGTTCTCCATGTCAGGGATTTCAATTACAAGGCGCATCGGTGGAATTGGGAGCGACAAAGGACTATGAATAATACGGATGTCCCAGTTACAATGGTCACAAAATAGGCAAGGAAGTATGGAGTTCCGGAAGGAAAGCAATGCCGTGCGCACTTACCGATTGTAATGGTTTCCTATTTGGAGGAGTTCATTATGCAACATTGCCATTTTGCTCTTTCGCATCCCTATAGAAAAGCAACATTAGTTACGTGAAACGGAACTCAGCCGCGGCAATGCGAACATGTGTATGCCGGCTCCCCATGGTATGCTGCGCAAGTTTGATGAAACCATCTAAGCATATATCGCAACTTATCCCATCGACATGATCCGAGCACCCACAGGCGTCCTCTTCTTGCTCACACAAGCACAAACCGAGCTATATATATATATATATATATATATATATATATATATATATAAACAGCAGATGTTTTCCTCCGAAAATTTACATACGTGCAAAACACTCTATTATCTGTATACAAAGTTTTGGCTCAGGCTTCTTCTCTCTATGGGTAAAACTGAACAAAATGCGCTTGTTGGTCAAACGCAAATAACATGCGCATATTTGATAGGCCTGTTATCTTTCTCAAATTTTGCAAATACTAAGATCACGAATACATAGCTTACGCTGCAAAATCTGCTTTAAGATTCGGATTATGCCAAATAGTTAGGTTGAAACAACTGATTGTCGAGAACATCTCATTCGCTAAACTTTACTTGATGCAAGGACCTCCTCCACTGCTTTAATATCTCCATCAGTACATCCTTTACTAATTATTTGGTTGCAACGTTAGCTAAACACATGGTCAGTTTGGATGTTTGTATAAACAATTCGTGGATATTATCTCGTGCACTTATTAACCAAGTGCATGAATGTTAGCGTATATCTCCGTAAATGTAAGTGTAATGGACCTAGTGATTCAATCTATATTTTTTCTTGTATTATGGAGGCATGGATTATTGAAATGCCAATTTTCCTACGCATTTATTCCATGCTAATTGGGTAAATAGATTTTCGGTAAGTGAAAACTTAAATTTCACAGAAGTTTTGTTTAAATTCTGTCAGCAAAATTTAACGAAGGCTTCGATACTATTAACAGTTTTCGTAGTAGAACAAATTAGATAACGTAATTAAACTACCTAGGCTGTTTATCTGCCTGTAATGAAGCGAGGGTATTTGTACAGCGTCCTATCCGCCACTTGGAAATAATGTTCTTTCGGCAGTGTGATTCCGGTACACCAGGTTGCCCAAATTTACCTCCTACCACCTACAACCTGGTGTACCGGAATCACACTGCCGAAAGAACATTATTTCCAAGTGGCGGATAGGACGCTCCACAAATACCCTCGCTTCATTACAGGCAGATAAACAGCCGAGGTAGTTTAATTACGTTATCTAATTTGTTCTACTACAAAAACTATTAATAGTATCGAAGTCTTCGTTAAAATATGCTGACAGAATTTAAACAAAACTTCTGTGTAATTTAAGTTTTAACTTACCGATAATCTATTTACCTAATTAGCATGGAACCAAATGCGTAGGAAAATTGGCAGTTCAATAATCCATGCCGCCATACTACAAGAAAAAATATAGACTGAATCACTAGGTCCATCAGACTTACAGTTACGGAGATATACGCTAACATTCATGCACGCTTGGATAATAAGTGCACGAGATAATATCCACGAATTGTTTATACAAACATCCAAGCTGACCATGTGTTTAGCTAATGTTGCAACCAAATACTTAGTAAAGGATGTACTGATGGAGATATTAACGCAGTGAAGGAGGTTCTTGCATCAAGTAAAGTTTAGCGAATGAGATGTACTCGACAATCAGTTTTTTCAACCTAACTATTTAGCATAATCCGAATCGTAAAGCAGATTTTGCAACGTAAGTGTCTGTATTGGTGATCCTAGTATTTGCAAAATTTGAGAAAGATAACAGGCCTATCAAATATGCGCATGTTATTTGCGTTTGACCAACAAGCGCATTTTGTTCAGTTTTACCCATAGACAGCAGAAGCCTGAGCCTAAGCTTTGTATACAAATAATAGACTGTTTTGTACGTATGTAAATTTTCGGAGGAAAACATCTGGTGTTATATATATACAATCTCTCCGCTGCGTTGAGTTATCGAGTATGGTTAGTTGCCTGAACATGAACTGCAAGCGTAGGATCGCCGTAATCGTGAATGTGCTATTTACAATAATGAAATTAATCTCCACTTCCAGACGTTTTGCTTGTGGTAAGCGCATCCATTAGCTTCCTGCCTGTAGTATTGTTTCAGTGATAACTATGGCATTCCCTATGAACTCTCAGCTAACCAAATATGTTTTAATTGAGTGTAGTCACATACAGTATTCTAAATATTTTCAAGCGAAATCGTCATGGAATGGTGGCATATAAAAATGAAGGTTATGGTTATTGACTTATTAAATCTTGATATTACTGGTAAAATAGATAGGTCTTAATAACGAAAGATACATTGTTGTTATCAAAATCAAAGCAATGAGCTCACAACCCGTACATATTATGTGTAAGAATCTGTTGTTTTGGACCAAACTGCATGGAATAATCGTACTACCATTCCTTAAATATCGGTTGAAAATCCCATTGCTATACACAATTTAAGCTTGATTGCTAAAAAGAATTTAACTAGTCGAAAAGAACCAGTGCCATATTTAAAAGAAGACTGGTTTGAAAATTGTGTAGAACTATAAGGTTGCTATTTTCAAAAAAAGCTAGAAAAGCTTTGGTCTTTTTATAGCATATATTTCAGAAAACATTTTTTATATCTTATAAAATAATATTACGGAATTTCGTTTTCCACCAAATGCTGTTTTACTAGTTCCAAAAAATGTACTACATTTTGTTACGGATGGCTGTACAAACAACGTCTGCGACATCTACCAAGCACATTTTACCATATTGGATATACACATCGCCTACGGTGAGTGAACGGGTGCAGCTGGAACATGCAAAAATATTCCTAACATTTAGGCTTAAACACCAAAGTGTGAGCGCAAAAAATTTGACCAAATTTGATGGTGTGATATGAAGGTAACTGAAAATTGCTTGGTCAAAATCTAATACAGTGAAACCGATAACTTCGCTGCAAAATCTTTAGATTTACCGGCATAGAAATGTCAGTATAATCCAGAGGATAACCCTTTAGTATAAATAAATTCAGGAGAAGGATTTAGTGGTCACAGCATTTAACCAAATGTATTTACCATGTGACCGCGGTGGATCTAAATTCCGTCGTCGATATTTGTTTGATCCATGATTTCAAACACGTTTGTATAACGAATAACACAGTTCAGAAGTGCACTTATTGTATATATTTTAGACGATGTAATACGAAATGCCAGAGTGGAAATTATAGGCTGGTATGATTACCCGTACGATCCAGTAGCTATATTTGATTCCAAATACTGGCGCTCATTTACAATGGGGAATGACTTTATTATGTTGCGTTTTGGGAAATATTATTTAATACGACAAACTATCCCAGTTTTCGTTTCAATTAAACTGGTAAGTCCCTTCAATATTTAGAGAAATAGTACCGCTTTCTTGGTTGTCTAGATATAATTCCGATATGCATAGTTGGCCCAGTATTCCACAAAATCTCCAATTTTCAACAGCTTCCTACTAATGCGTTCAACTGTTTTACCAATATATGCTGGCAATTCATTCAAAATAATCTTTATGTCACCATGAATACAAAGGATGCAACCTGTAAATAACCTTGCCATATATGCAAAATATAACATATTATTGATACAAATTAGCTTCAGTTGCATTTACAGATCTTGAAGCCAATGAGGAACATGGATTTCCGTGTAAAGATTTCTTATCAACTCCTCTATATACGCTATCATTTATTTCTATTTTTTCAGGGAAAGATGAGCGTGCAGTGGACGTTTTATGATGGGGACGAGATGATCGCTTGCAAAAAAATCACTTATGCGGTTAGAAGAAATCGCACTCAGTACACTCGTTTTTGATGTGCTGTTAACTCCAACAAAAATAACAATGCGAATGTAACGCGTAGCATATTATACTGGTACTTTGGCAAGTCAGTCTGTTTTCACACAAAAGGCGGTCATTTTTTGGTTGCAACAATGAGGTTAAGCATAACTTGAATCGGTTCACGGCAAAACCACATAGCAAAATAAATGACATAGTACCTAGTCCTCAGCTTTTCTAAGGATCTTAAATAGTCGTCATCGGTTCATATATACTAGAATTTACCTTGTTTCATTGAAAGACGAGCCGCAAATGTAGGCTTCTTAGGGTTCCGTGTCGCTCATAACATTAATGTTATGGTTACTTGAACAATGCTGCTCCTGTATTCTACAAGTACTAAGTGAATCGTACATAATGTTGCGTTGCTTAGGCCCATCTCATAATCCTATTAAAATATGAATAAGGCCCACCATAATTGCAATGAACAGGTAAGAAGGTAAATACTTCACGAGATTTGTGAGATAGTTTGTGTAAACTTACAAACTGAAACTACTGATTTCGGTAGATATGGTGGAGCATGTACACCACTAAGTATACAAATAACATGAGCTTAAACAACATAAAAGTGTATAGTTTAAATGCATAGGTAAGTTAAATGACAAGTTCTGGTATTTGATTCACCAACGGTCAAGGACATGTCAGTGTCAAGTTCCTCAAAAAGGGTTATTGTGATTTGTGGTCAAGTAGAAGAACAATTTGAGCAACTCATTTTTTTGTTTGTACTTCTGTCATCTGTGGGCGGATAGCGTTTGCTTCGCATGTGGCTAGTTAAGTGCCTCTTACTACCCCTGTGCGACATCCAGTTACACGGTAAATGGGCTAAAACATTGGGAAGTATTGAGTTGGCAGTTATCTTTGGCTAAAAGTCTCAACACAGCGCTCGTTTCTGTTTTCGTTCCACCTCCACAAGGCCGAGTCCAATAGTGCTCACGGATTATCTCAGAGAATCACGTGATGTTTATTTTGTGTATGTTGCTCAACATGAAAAAGTGAAGGAGTAAACACACAAAAAGTACCTGACCGATAAAGTCTGTTGTTCAATTGAAGTCTTACGCTAGGCGTTGAATTAAATATTATCCATAAGTTTGCAGCGCATATGTATCGTTTATCGCATCCAATAGATTGCTATTGCTTGTCGGCGCTATCCTTCCACTGCGAACGGCAAAGATAGATAAACCAACATTCGCCGACCGAATCGGTTTCAGCTTTTGATTCTCGGCACTCCGTATTCTTCCGAACTGACTTTCGGGGGAGGCATTTATCTTCACAGGCTACTTAAGTAATTCAGTCCAAGCGTAAGTGTGTCCACATTATAAATCCTTCTTTTCTTTATGGTTAAACATCTAACCAAATTTTGATTCTGATTTAGTAGGACAAGGCTGAGAAAAATATATATTGTCCATTCCACAAAACTTTTCTGTTCACCCTCCCTTGGATCGATTCATCTGATTTTTGTTAGTTTTAACATCTAGGAAGTTCTACCTACCATTGCGTGCTGAATCGAGGGAGAACTTAGCATTGCCGTGAGCTGAGTTAAAATGGGATAAAATTTGATCTATGCAGGATTGACTGTCTGGCAAACAAAATATACCACTAATCTATCGACCATAATGGAGCAAAACTTCAATAACTTATCTCAGGTAGCTTTTCCCTAATTTGCTCATAAATACGTCTGCTTGCAGCGGACCAAGTAGTGAATCGAACACTACTTAATCCTTTTGTTTCCATATTACACCATGAAACTGAAATTGTATGTTGTTAGTGCACAGCTTGTGTAGCTGCTTCAACTGATTGTTCGAAACTCCGATGTTCAAATGATGTGATCGAACAATAGCACGTAGATAGTCAATTGTCTCCTCCAAACAACCTAGATCGAAAGGACGTCTGATGAAAACATTTTAAAATATGGAACCTTCTCTGCACTTCATCAAGAACACCAATCTGATGCAGACAATTGCTTTCAATGATTCAACTACGGACCGGTGCAAAGCATATAAGGTTAAAATAAGAATGAAATGGAAAAACGGAACAATGGTTTATTAGGTTAAAAAAGCATTGCTTAACAAGTCCCGTGGGACAGAAAATATTGCGAAAAGTGAATTGCATAATAATGTGATAAGCGTTGTGGTGGACCCACCATAGACTTAAGTAGAATAGCAGAGATGTTCGCGTGTTAAACGTATAAATCCATCGGTTAGGCTTTTGATAGGATACCGTTTGGTTGCGTTTTGTAGCCCCTGGCTAACAAGTCATAAAATGAAATATAAGTGAGACAATGCATCGTCAACACGTTTTATAAACATCGTCAGGTTGGGAGCAGAGACGACATAATTAGGGAGGGCGTTCCAAGGCTGGCACAAGCGGAGGAAAAAGAGATTTCTACGGCTTCAAGCCGGCTATACTGAATTATCAGTTTCAGAGGGTGACCTCTTAGGTTAGTGTTGTGGTTCAATTCCAGCAGCGGACTGCAGCTGTTGTTTGGATTCTTTAGAATTTGGTAAACCATTATGAGATCCCCCCGCAAAAGCCGAAATCGATTGCTAAACATTCTTAGAGATTTCAGTCTCGGTTATTAGGGCAGATGAAATAAGCCCCTGACGTTCTTGGTTGCCCTTCGTTGAGGAGTCTGGAGAGCAACGAGATCCTGTTTCTGCCACGGCTGCCACGCCTGAATAGCATATTCCACGTGAGATCTCCCGTAGGAGTTAAGCATTTGGGGAAGTTTGAGGGTTCAAACCGACGGACGGCTCTGCGAAGAAGGCCGAAGTGTTGATTTCCGGTTCTTGCCGCCTTCTCTTCTAGTTTTGAACACCCGAAATCTTTCTGCACCAATACACCCAGGTCACGCTCCTGAGAGACCTACTCCAAGGTGTGGTCTCCAAGCTTGTAAGCACTCACCGGCTGGTGACGCAGATGTATCACCTTGCACTTGGCTATGTTCAATTGAAGTATGTTCCTCGTTGACCATCCGTAAATGCAACCTAGGTCATGTTGGAACAGATCGTGAACTGGCTTGTTACTAATAGACCGCCATATCTTGACGTTACCGTGAAAAAGTAGGAAATTGGAGGAGAGAACACTTGGAAGGTTGTTGATAAACACCAGGAATAAGCGCGGTCCAAGCACTGAGCCTTGTGGGATACCACATTCCACCTCAATTGGGTTAGAGAGTGATCACCTAACACGTACTTGAACCTTCCGTTGGTGAAGGAAGCTGCCAATCCAACCAAGTACAGGATCTCCGATTCTGTAGCTCTGTAGCCGTTGGAGTAGGATGCGGTGGTCCAGGCCGTCGAAAGCTTTGGAGCAGTCCAGATAGATGACGTCGACTCCGACCCCCTCATCGCCCACTTCCGTCTAACTACCGCGTGGAATCAGTAGGTTGGTGGTGCGTGACCGGTGTTGACGGAAGCTATGCTATTCCGGTACCAAGATGTTGCATTATTCCAGGTAGTCCATTAAAGCCCCAGAGACGACCACTTCCATCACCTTCGCGAGCACAGGGGGGAGAGTCACTGGGCGATAGTTTGCAGGATCTGAACGGCTACCGCCTTTAAACATAGGTGTGATAATTCCACATTTCCACATAGTGGGGACTTGTTGTTAATCAAAGCACCTTTGGAAGAATTGTGACAGTGGTTCCGCTAGCTTGTTGGCCACAGCCTTCAGTGCCTCCGTGCAGATGTTGTCTGCTCCCGGAGAACTATGTTCACGCAGTGAGAGTAACTTCCTTAGCACAATCGTTGAGTTGAAAATTAAATGTGTAAATAGTGGAGTCGGTAGTGTGCATGACGTTATGGGACAGTTGGTGGCTGCGAGTTCGAAAATCGGGGCGTATTATAGCTGCAGGGCATTAGCTGCTTCTTCGGTGCTTTGTACTCTACCGCCTGTCGTGAAAAGTGGAGGGATTCCATGCTTCACTTTATGAAGATTGTTGACATGCCTATATAGCAGTTTGTTGTTTGCCATGAATTTTTTGGTTAGGCACTGTTGTTAAGTTACTTTGTCCTCACGGACAAGTGCAGTGCAATGGTTGCGGTGGGTCAGGAAACTGCCCAAGTCTCTGAGTCCGGGTTAATCTTGAAGGCACCCCATGCTGCATCCATTATCACCAAGCATTTTCGAGTCATCCTCCTTAGAATTGAAGGCATTTTTCCGGGACGAAGGGGCTTGGTCTCTGCTGCTCTGTTGACGATGTCGCTGAGTCTATTAACGAACTCAATATTAACGTTGTCAAAGGGAGTGTTGTTTGAGAATTCCCACGCCGCTGCGTCGGTGAGTTCTTTCAATACGTGGTAGCTTGTGATTGTATGAGTTGGTTCCGAGTGTTCAGATGGATACTCTGCATAGTACACACAGTTATACGTTATTACTACATGGTCCCTGAGACCTAATGGACTAACCATCAATAACTTGTCAACCATGAGCTCTTCATTTGTGAGCACAAGGTCCAGTATGGACGGTTTGTTTTCTGTCCTGAATCTAGTGGGCGTGGTGACATGATTGTACAAGGGAATAGTAACGATCATTTCATGCAAGTCTGCATTGAACTGCTCACTGGGCTATGCCAAAACCTCCAGATTGTGTAGATTGAAGTCCCCGGAGATGAGAATGTGACTGTACCTAGTGCGTGTTACTCTGTTCAGGCCACGGATCAAGCGGGAATCCATTTCTGAGGTGGATGTTGGGGGGCGGTAAACGATAGGTACTAGACATGCGTGGTTTTTTCTTGGTCGGAGCCGGCACCAGAGTGAGTCAATAAAGTATGTTTCCAGATCATCAAATATTGTACATTGTAGATCGCTGCGGTAGTAGAGTAAGACCCCACCTCCTCTGCTGGGGCGGTCGTTCCGGATGAGTGATATTCCGGATACGTCAACATCAGCATCAGCCACCTCTTGGTGTTAACGAGTTTCGGCAGTAGAAATTAGGTCCCCAGTATTCGCAACCTTACGTAGTAGAAGTTCAGTAAGTTTATTGAGGAGGCCTTGGGCGTTAGTGTACATACATGAAAGTTTCTCAGCTTTAAGCAATGTTTCAGTTGTACAACTCATACGTGAATTTTCGCCGACTAGTGAGTTGCCGGCGACTAATCGCTTTTTGATGTGTACTTGGTGAAGGCTTTAACGTCTTATTCATCATCCGTGTAGTTAGCCCCCTGTCTAATTTTCGACATACAGTGTAATGTGTGTGGTCAATATCATCTTTTACATGTTGTGTGGGCTCATTCGACACACTACTGGTGCATTGTTTTCATAGATCCCATCGCGCTTGGTTGTTTGAGTGACATATTCTCTTTAGGGGGCATATCGTTGACTGTCTTCAGCCGAACCTAAGATGGTAGATTGCAACGGAACATGTACCAGCTTTTCAGCATCCGGGTTACCAGGTTTTGACTGAAGGACCACCTTCAACACTCTCGGGCCACTTCATTTGTAGTTCGGTGAGGTATGCAGTCGTGACATGGATTTCGCTAACACATAATCCAAGCAGAGTGTTTCACAAATATTACACCACTGTTCTTTATCATGGGTTGTTACTTCATGATCATCACATGCTTCAGTCTCAAGAACCTCGTGAAGAAGTATGGTTCTGGTTGAAGTTGCCTTCCGATAGTCCTCTAAGGTGCGGTTTACTCGATAACGCTCGCCCCGTGGGACGTCTGGAAAGTTACGGATGGAGCCGTGTTCATTTCTGAGACTACCTGTCGACAGTATTACTGATTCTACTTCATTGATGGCGTTCAACACAACGCGCAGAAGTCTTAGCTCTCCGAAATGCTTAGTGTTGGGATATCGTATAATACGCACTACGTGTACAGGTTTCAGTACAACTCCGATTAGGTTAACAAGAATATCCCGCTGGTTGAAATCATCCAAGTTGCTGCATCTTATTGATGTTGACTTTGATTCTGGGATTGTGGAACACAGAACACACAGTATAGGTAGTAGTTATTTTGCACCTTTCGACATGTCGTGGTTAGTGATTGAAGCACTCAGAGTTGTACCGCAGGAAACCGGCGGTGTTTGCCCTA